>JANIEQ010000909.1:0-13156 GCA_024708375.1 Oxalis stricta | reverse complement strand
TGAGAGATGTGGTTGCGTATTGAGGATTTTAAAATACAAGTGGACTTTTGTGAATTGCGTGATGTTGGATTTGTAGGCCCGAAATTTACTTGGTGCAACGGAAGATATAACTAATGTCTTAATCAACGAGCGACTTGATCGTGTCCTCGTCGCAGAGTCTGGATGGCTAAAAATCCTCACTATCGTCCGGCAGTAATCGCGTGTCAAACCGTTTTTGATCACTTAACTCTATTGCCGACTTTGGAGGTTCGACAACATGGGAGATATATTCCTTGTTCTTTCCGATTTGAGAACTTCGGATGAAGAACGAGAATTGTACTAAGATTATTTCCAATGCTTGGAGAGTTGGAGATTCATCTGGAACCGTAATGTTAACAAAGTTCAAGAGAAATTAACAAGTATGGAGTAAACGGAGTATGGGGATATACATCGATCGAATTGAAGGCTTTGCAAAAGAGATTATCTGGTTTTACTTAATCGTGCCAACTTCAATGCCGAGAAGAAGGAGATTGGAAGAGTCGAGAAGGAGATAAATATTCTGCTAAGATCAAGAGGCGATGAAGTGGAATCAAAGGGAAAAATTAGTTGGCATAAGGAAGGAGATACGAAACACAAAATATTTTCATTCTTATGCTTCCGAGAGACATCGAAATAACAAGATATCTGGAATTCTCAGATTCTAATGGTGCTTGGTGTTCGATAATGATTCAACTTCGATGTATTGTTTACTTATTTAAGATCAATGTATAAAACATTAAATCCTTGCTTGGAATTTATTGAGAATGTTACAAAGACTATTGATCTTGTTGTTTGATTGAAATGAATGAAGATCCATGTGCTCCTTATGTTTTGACTGATGTTATTGTAGCCTCTTGATGATATTGAGCCTTTTAAATCTCCAAGACCAAATGGTTTGAATGTCGCTTTTTTCTCAGAATTCTTGAGATGTTGTAGGTGGGTTCTGTATGCGAGATATTTCTCAATATTCTCAATGGTGGAATTTCGAAGGATTTAAACCACACTTTAGTGTATTTGATTCCCAAAATCAAGTCCCCTTAAACTCGCCGATTATAGGACCGATAAGTCTATGTAATGTAGTTTTCAAGTTGGATACCAAATGTATGGTCAATAGATTGAGAAGATGGTTGTCGAGTATTATTTCCACGAATCGAGTGGATTCATTATCGAGAGATCTATCTTTCGACAATGCTCGTCGTAGCCTTTGAACTTATTCATTCTTTGTTGCATAGAGGTCCGAGTTGGAATGGTTCTGCTGCTTTAAAAGTTGATGTGAAGAAGGCATATGATAGATTAGAATGGAAGTTTGTGGAATCATGTCTTTGTCGTTTGGATTTCTATCAACAATTGGTGACATTGGTGATGAACCGTATAACCTCGCCCTTATTCTGCATCGGTGAATGGCCATCCAACGAAGTTTTCAAACCATGAAAGGGCCTTCGATGTGGGGAGATCCGATCTCCCCAATTTTATATGTCTTATGTTCTGAAGCGTTGATCGGCTATGATTAATGACAAGATTCGTGTAGGTCAGACGGAAGGAGCATCCGTTACTAGAACTCGGGACCCGAGTTTCTCATTTGCTCTTTGTCGATGATAGTCTCATTTTTATTCGTGCAACTTTGGAAGATCGTAACCATTTGCTTGATGTCCGCAAAACTACAAGTTGACGGCAAAGTAGAGAGATAAATTTTGACAAATCCAATTTTCTGTTTAGTAAAATTATTGATGTCTTTCAACAACAAATCTTTAAAATTCGACTTCAAAGTTTTTAATAAACTTGAATGTAATTTTTATTTTAATCTTCCGATTATAGTGGGATAAAAGAAGTTCATTAATTTTGAATTATCTTCGAAACAGAGTTCGTTGAAAGTTGGCAAATTGAAAAGGAAAATTCTTTAACAAAGCTGGAAAGAGCTCATTAAAACTGTTATGCAAGATTTTTCCATTTATGTTATGAGTCTTTTCAAACTTCTTATTGGACTAGTTGAAAATTTGGAAACTTTTTATTCTCAATTTTTTGGGAGAATCTTCAAATGGTGAACGAAAGATGCATTGGATAGCTTGGAAGGATCTTCTGTGAGAAAAAAGAAATTTGAGGAACTTAGGATTTCGAGAATTGGAGCTGTATAATCTAGCTCTGATTGCAAAAATAGAGTTGGAAATTCATGACAAAATCGAACAACTTAGTTACAACCATATTTAAGGAAAAATGTTTTTCAAGATCTTCTTTGTTTACGCTGCTCTTGGAAGGAATCCATTGATGATGTGGTGAGGCTTTATTGATGCAGATCTATTCTTATGGTTGAAGGAAGATGACGAATAGGTGACGGTTTGGAGGCTCAAATATTTATCTTGCCGGATAACAAAATATTGTTCAAAAATCATCCAATTAATTTTGATAATAGTGTGTCTCACTTGTTAATACCTGATGCTTCTGAATGAAATGTCCCTTTGATATGTCAATCATTTGAAGTCTCTCAAGCCAATGCGATTTTGTCTATACCTTTGTGTGCTTGGAAGATTCAGGGATCAATGGATTTGAGAAGGAACATCTCAATGGTGTATATTCTATTAAGTTAGAGTTATCATGTGGCGGAAGAATTCAAGCATTGATGAGTCTACAAATCCTATGTAGGTGACTTCAAATTCTAGGATAAATTATGGCAGATTAATATCACACCAAAGTTGAAATTCTTTGCATGTATAAGGTGTGTCGAGAGTATTGTTTCAACGAGAGATGCTCTAACTCATTAAGATATGAAAATTCCAATTTATTGTGAGGTGTGTATGGACGATGACGAGTCGATAATCCATCTTTTTCGTGACCTATTATCAGGCATCGACATTTTGGCAAAATTTTGATTTATTAGACATTTCAAAAATTTAATTATCTTACTGTGCATATGCGGCTTAATGATATATTTGAATCTCTCGTCATTGGATGATTTGATATTGTTCATTGTCGGTCTCGTGGTGGATTTGGAACAACGCGAATGCTTGTATTTATAGGGTGAAATGTATTGTCATTCATTCTGCAGCTTATTGGATATAAAATGGATGGCAAGTTGAGATGCTCAATGAATAGTTCTCGTCGGAAATCAGAGAATGCAACAACATGTTTCGCCTAACTGAGTTGGAGACTTCGAGGATCGGTGATTCGAAGGTAAATTTCGACGCCACTTTCTTACAATGCTTCCAATCCTTACGGAGTTGTGGTTAGGAATCATCTTGGGCAAAATTGTTAAAGTTGTTATGGATTAATTGATAGACCAAAGTTTGCTCTTCAAGTCAGGCTATTGCGACCATATCAAAGCAATAGAATTTGCAATTGCTTCTAACTTCATATCGATCACTTATAGAAGGAGATTGCAAGGTCCTAATCGATGCTTTAAATTCTTTTCAACAATGTTTCTTATCGTCAGGAAATATCATTGACGTCATCAAGCAAAAGGCTAATAGTTTATTTTTGAATTGTAATTTTAGCTTTGTTCGTAGAACAGACAATAAGATAGCCTATGATTTGACGCACCTTTCGTATTTATTTTCCTTTCATATCTTTTACTAGTATTTCTGTACCACATTCTGTGGCTTCTGTAGCAAACTTGGATTGCATTATGGTTTAATAAAGTTTTCAATTTGAATTTCAAAAAATAAAAGTATGTATGGGAAAAAATAACGTGAGAGTTCTTAAAAATACGAAACCTTAACAATTTATTCCGATATATAAGAGGAGTTCTTATTTGATTATTATACGTCTTTCGATACATAAGATGGAGTTCTTATTTGATTATTATATGTCTCATGTTCAGTATGTTTAAAGCTTTTGGAGGTATTTTTGAGATCTTGTTGAATTCGAAAAAGTAACTTTAGTGTTTGGTTGGATAAAAAACTATTTTTTTTTAAAATCGTAAAATCCAAAAATAACATATTATACTTTTGCATTTCTTTGATAGTGTTCAAAAAAAATCCGTTTTGCCATACTGCCTCTAAAGATGGTCTCATATATATTTGGGGATCATAACAAATTTACCAAACTCGTGTTTAAATAAAACTTGAAGAGTGTTGCAAATTAGGTTTATACTATCATAAAAGAGATACAAATGGAGGATGATTATCAAGATTAGGATGATCAAGCATTGAGTTGAAGATCCTATATTGCAAGAGTCCCCTCTCCTTTGGTGATCGTATTCGCCGCGCCGGTATGCAACGAGACTGATCAAAAGACCCGACATATAACGAATGAATCCTAAACACGTTTCGCAATCAAACTTCAAATTAAAGGGGACGAGAGTGCATTTTGGTTGGAAGGGAACAACTCTTCTCTTCCGTTTAGACAAGAAAACGAATGATTCGGATTGTTTATAAAAGTATAATAAAGTTTCAATTGAAATTCAAATCAAAGAATTGTGTATATAGTAATTGTACAGTGTAGCCACATTTTCAAACACCTGTATAAAGAAAGAGAAAGAGAGAGAGAAGATATATCACATTGTCCAATTTCTGACACTATCTAAGCAATACAGTGCAGCACACTGGTAAAGTATTTCACTTTTTCCCATTTAAGTTGAAATTAAAAACCTGTATTTAATTTCATTTTTATGCGTTTCATCTGACACCCATCACGTGATTCTCATTTCTCTCCTTTGTATATGGTCCTATGGTATCTATGGTTCTCTCAATCCACGCGCCTTGTTTCTCTCTCACTTGAGTTTTTCATTCATTCTCTAGTCCCTCTCTTTGATCATTTGTTTTGGGTGTGCTCTGTTGGGTTTGGGTTTGTGTTTTAATTCATAAAGCTCCTTTGCAGATCTCGTCTTCTGCAAGAAAAAGGTATGTACTTCTCAAAAGTTCCTTTCTTCTCCACCTCAGGATGGCTGTAGAGTCTTTAACAGTGATTTTTCAATGTCTTCTCTTCTGGGTTGATGAGTTTTGTCTGTTCTTGAGCTCTGGGCGTTTCTATTCTTGCTCCGTGAGCCACTATCTATTATGAAAATTTCTGCATTTGCATATTAAGCTCTGTTTCGTGGATCACTAGGTGTTTTGGTTGATTTTGCTCCAAAAAAGGTTCAAGCTTTTGCATGTATAGATGTTTGGAAGGTCTCCTTTTTTTTTTTTTTTTTGTTCTATGTGCAGGACAAATGGGTCTCATTTCTAGAAAGATATTCCCCGGCATGCGGAAGCATGTGTGTGTGCTGCCCAGCTTTGAGGCCAAGATCTAGGCATCCAGTGAAACGTTACAAAAAATTGCTTGCAGAAGTCTTCCCTAAATCTCCTGTGAGTTTGCATTGTACTGTTTGTACGTTTCGTTTAAGGAAATAAAAAATTGCAATCTATGTGTATCTGTTGCTCTCTCATTCTGTTGGCTAGTTATTTGCTGTTATAGAGTCATGAAAAGTTGTCTGTCTGTAATTTATTGTAGGAAGAAGCTCCGAATGACAGGAAAATTGCTAAGTTGTGTGAATATGCTTCTGAAAACCCCCTTTCTGAATCCCCAAGGTAAACACTCCATTCATTCCTGTTAAAGGGTCTATTGGAACACGAAATGTTCCAAGTGATTCCGAGTCTCTGACATTTCTATGTTCCCCACACATATTTTCATAGATCGTACAATATCTTGAAGAAAGGTGCCACAAAGAACTGCGATGTGGCCACACCAAGTTTGTCAATATTGTTACGGAGGTGTATAGCAAGTTGATTTCCATGTGCAACAGCCAGATGTAAGCTTGAAGTTTTCCCCAGTTCACATTTCTTGTTTTATTTGACGTAATGTGGCTGGGCTTCCTTTTAACCATTTATATTTTGTAGGGTATATTTGCTGTTAGCCTACTGAACATGGTTTCTGAACTCCTGGATAACACTAAGCAAGATGGCATCCAGATACTTGGTTGCCAGACCTTGACTAAGTTCATATATAGCCAGGTAAATAATGAATTGGATTTCCTCTTCTTTGATATCAGAATGCTCAATGCGATATGCATTGCATCATCTATTATAGAATTGAATGATCAGTGATCTGAAAGACACTGCTCTCTATTTGGCTTTTTTGAACAGGCAGATGGCACCTACACCCATAACATAGAGAAGTTTGTCCAAAAAGTTAGTATGTTGGCACAAAATAACGGGGAAGAAAATCAAAGCCGTTCTTTGAGGGCAGCAAGCTTACAGTGCCTTTCTGCCATGGTACTTTAGCTGATTCATTTCCTTGTTCTGTTCCTTAAATGCATCTTGCTATGATTTTCAGCATCAAATGATTTGTATTCCATTGTCAGGTTTGGTTCATGGCTCAATACTCCTACATTTTTTTCGGCCTTCGATGAGGTCAGTGCTCTATTTCCTTGGAAGTTTAGATGTAATTTGACAGGATTTTGTTAGTTTGCACTTTTGTTTAGGGATATGGATGGTATTGGTGCCTGACAAGTAAAGTTTGTGAATTGCAGATTGTGCGTGTCACTGTTGAAAACTATGAGCAAGTTTCTCATAATGAACATGAAGATGATCGAGGAGAGCCACATCGTAACTGGGTGAATGAAGTCGTTCGCTGTGATGGCAGAGTTGGAGTCAGTGATGCGAGCCCCAACTGCATAGCCATCAGGCCAAGACCAGAAAAGAAAGACCCTTCTTCTTTGACTAGGGTAAGATTAGAAATTGAGTTATTCAAATCTTTGCAAAAGTTGCTTCTTATTCTTGCACTGGCATTGTGAAAAGTTTATTTCTTTTATTCTTTGTTCTATCCTCTAATTGCTTTGTATTTTTGGGTGCAGAGAAGAGATTGAGACACCCAGAGTATGGGCACAGATATGTATTCAAAGATTCGTTGAACTGGCTAAAGAGAGTACGACCATACGTCAGATATTGGAGCCAATGTTTGTTTATTTTGATTCTAGACAGCAATGGATCCCAAGGCATGGGTTGGCTCTGATTGTCCTATCTGATGTTTCCTACTTATTGGAGAGTTCAGGTACCTTTTTGTGCCAACTTTAACCAAGCGTCATCCTGTTTGTTTGTTTCTGCTCTAGGCTCATGCTTACTTTTCATGCCAGGGAACCAGCAGTTGATTTTAGCTTCTGTGATACGTCATCTGGACAACAAGAATGTTGTTCATGACCCCCAGCTTAAGTCTCGTATCATACAAGTTGCTGCATCCTTGGCTAAGCAGATTAGGTCAGGAATGGTTCTGTCGGATATCGGAATTGTCAGTGATCTTTGCCGGCATTTAAGAAAAAGTTTCCAAGCCACAGTTGAGTTAGCTGGGAAGCAAGAGGCAAGCTTGAATGCTGCACTCCAGGGTTCCATTGAAGACTGCTTGATCGAAATTGCTAAAGGGGTATGTTTAGTGCAATCCATTTATGGTGCCGTGCCCTGAAAGGTTCTCGAAAATGTTCTTTTTGTCTAGAGTAATTTAGTTTTACTTGGTTGTTTCCTAGATTGGAGATGCTAGGCCACTGTTCGACATGATGGCAATGACACTGGAAAGGATACCATCTTCTGGAACTGTAGCTCGGGCAACCATTGGATCACTATTGATACTCGCTCATACGATTTCTATAATACCAGTCTCATCACAATCACAACAGGTTAGGAAGTTTTGATCTTGTTTGTAATTGCAAAGTGCTGAAATGGAAATCATTGATACATTCATACACTGATAATAATTATCCATGTTTATTCTTCCTTTAATTTGTGCTTGATTAGAGCTTAATAGAATATTTTACCTTTTTTTTTTGCATAGGTGTTCCCTGAAGCATTACTTGTGCAACTTTTGAAAGTCATGGTGCATCCAAATGTCGAGGTTCGTGTAGGGGCTCATCAAATATTTTCGGTTCTTCTCATCCCAAATTCCAGTATTCCGAGGCATGAACGGTCTGGCCATCTTTATGAACCAAGAAGGTGGCAATCCAATGCCGTATCTTCATTTGCCTCTATCACAGCTCTACTTGAAAAGCTGCGTAAGAGAAAAGGACGGCATCGAAATGGAAAAGAACAGATGTGATGCACTTAATGATTATAGAGGTTCAGAAGGAGAAGACAAGAAACATGGTCGTTCCAACAAGAATTCACCCAATTTTTACAAATTGAGTTCGATAATCGATGGGACGTCTAGACAAAGTAGCTTGACTGAATCAGTGAGTTTATCCTTCTTAATATTAAGGTTTCAATTGGGGTGCCCTCAACGCTTAGAAACTGGTAATCTGGTAATCTTAATAACTATTAATTTGAACAGGTTTCTTGGGTTGTAAAGTTCAGTGAAGAGTCAAGTATCGGAATTGTTGTCTGCCTTCTGGATACAAGCCACTCTACCAGATAACTTGCCGTCGAATATAGAGGCTATAGCTCATTCTTTCATGTTGACACTCGTGTATTCGCGCTTGAAGGTAAAACTTCCGATAGACACTTCACTTGCCTTATCGTTTTCCTTTACTCGTGTACCTCATTTTCCTACTTCTTCGTCACCTTTGAACAGTGTTGCAAAGCCACCAGTCATTGTGTGATGTTAACTAATGGTTTATTCAATCTACGATTGAACTTGTTTCAGAACCCAAGCGAGAATCTAGCAATCAGAATCTTTCAGCTCCCTCTGTCCCTAAAAAATATGTCAATAGACCCTAACAATGGTATGTATGGACTTTTGACTTGAGAACTTAATTATACTGTATTCTGGGTTATGCTATTGATGTGTGATTTCTTTTAATGATTTTACAGGATTGTTACCCCCATCATGCCAGAGATCGGTGTTTGTGATGTCAATGGGCATGTTGCTTTTTGCAGCTAAGATGTATCAAATTCCTGATTTAGTTGATTTACTCAAGTCCTTACCTTTGAACGATGTAGGTGTTGGTTCTCTATATCATTCTTTTTGTTCACTAAGATACTCATTTACAATGTCTTCCTGCTTGACTGAGAATCTCACAAGAAATACTCTTGTACGTTCAGGTGGACCCTTATTTAGGCATTAACGATGATCTTCAAGTATGTGTTAAACCTGACGTGGATGTGAGAGAATACGGAACCTTCACCGACAACCAAATGGCCACGTCAGCACCGTCCGAAATACGGCACAAAATCTCCGAGTCCGATAATGATGTTGTGGATATGCTGGTGCGGAATTTGTCTAAAGTTACAGAGGTAGGCACTTTCTGACGTACAGTGGTCAACTTCTTCTCCCTCTTGCTTCATTGTGATGTGATTCATTGTGATGTGAAGGTGGAAGAAGATGAAATGGCAAAGCTGCTGTGTGAACCATTCACACCAGACGATGCTTTTACATATGGTCCAAACTCAATTCCTGGCCTCAATCACAATCAAATGATTTCCCATTCCAAGGAATCGCTCTCTTTCGATGAGGTTCGTAGTTATCACCTGAATTGGAAAAGTGTCGTCCTTGAACCATTTATGGCTTTCCAACAATGGATTCAGATTTTTGAAAAGGAAATTATCTATATTTTAGTTTTTGATAATTCACAAATGTTTCCTTGACCGAAAAAATAAAATTTTGGTCCTTGTTTTTTAATGTCCTTAATATAATCCTTTATTTTCAGATAAATAGTTTTGCCACTTTTTCTTGACTGGCAGGATATACCAACAAATACACTAGTGGATGATGAAGTGACAAGCGAGGCATCAGTTTCTGATCTTTCCCGTTTCATTTGCAAAGTGCCGGAATCCCCTTCCATCTCCCACATTATCAGTATTGGCCAGCTTCTAGAATCGGTAATAATCTTCTGTCAAGAAGAAAAAATTCAAGTGAAAGATTGTAGCTACATTATTTGTTCCTGTCAGATTGTAATGGAAAAGCTATGTGTTTTGTTTTCACTTAGGCACTCGAGGTGGCTGGGCAAGTAGCCGGGATCATCCATCTCTACATCACCCTTACCCTACAACACTCTGACAAATCAATGTGAGCTCTTGGCAGTGGCACTCGAAAGAAGCTATCAAATTGGTTGGCGCATGAAAACAACTATAACAGAATCTCCGACAGCTCTCTCCCAGCTTTTCCTGCCGATAGACGCTTAGCACTCAGACAGGTCACCCTTTTCACTTGTTAAATTGACAACTTCAAGTATATTTCTTCATCCATGAGAATACCAAGCTCTATATTAATTTTTTTTTCCCAATATTCCTTTTGCAGATAATGAGCTCCAATGGTGAGGAGGAGCTGGTCTGGCAACAGACCAATGCTTGTCAATGAGGCTGCCTCCTGCTAGCCCATTCGACAACTTCCTCAAGGCAGCTGGCTGTTGAAGAAATCTTAAGCCATTTAAAGAAAACCTTCGTTATCTACTTTTAATTCGAACTACTAATTAGTAACGATTTTAGGGTATCTGTGAATCTCCTTAACTTTATGTAGTATGTGTAATGGAGAAATTACTAGTTTGGCGACAGACGTGTTGTTGTATCAACGTTAATCCTGTTTTATGAGTTTATGATTAGGTTCTAAGTTGATTAGGCTAATCTGTCTATATATGCCTTGGTTTTCCTAACACTACTACTACTACCAAGTTTTAACAGCACTCTGTTTTAAGCAATGTGAATTTCGGCAATCTTACTATTCTACACACAGAGGCACGAATCATGAAACCCTTATGACTAAACTCTTATAGTAGCTGGTCGTAGATTATCAGAAAATATTTTCTCTTTTTTTCAGAAACCCTTTAACTCACAGTAAAAAGTACCCTACTTTTGAACTAAGCCGTTATAAAGGATTGAACTTTTTGTCTAGAACCATGATCCAAGCAAAAACTCAATTCTGTTTTTGGATCAAATTGATACAAGTAAATACAAAAATGAGGACTAATTTGTTATATTTTTAAACTGAAAATGACACGTGGCTTATGGATATTACTCTCTGCAACACGCTAGCCTCCCTGGGAATGAATTTTAATTCTCCAGCTCTTCTTTTAGTTGCTTTGATTGATAAAAACTCTCGATTTTCAAAAACCCTTGTGAATCTGTTCGGGAAGAATAATGGTGGTCCAATCAATTGTTTCCACGTTATCATCTCCGGTAGCCGCCGGCGTCTTTCATACTTGTTCCGGTGACCACTCATCCCCTGAATCTCGCAACGCCATCCCGACCCTCTTTAAGAACAAACCACTACTCTCCAGCTCCAGCTCCAGGTAAATTAACGTTTCTGTCTAGATTCTGAGAAATTACATATAAAAAGTTTGATTTTTTAGTGCAGGAAAGCTTCGATATTTGTTTAAATTTCATGGAATTGTAAGCTTATGTTTTCTTTACTCACTCACAGGAAGCTAGGAGTAGCTTTTAGAGTGAGTAGTCGGCCGAGAAATTGTTCGGTAAAAGCTGTATATGACGATAGATGTTAAAAACTGGTCCGGAATTTGGTCTATAAGGTACTATCTGCTTTCCATCAGTAATTTCCTTGTCTATGCTTAATTGGGTTGATGTTAAATGCATCTGTTCGCGATTCTTGTGTTTTCAGGAATGATTTGAAGGTTCCATATTCTCCTTTTATGGGCACATATGCATAAGGGGAACAAAATCAAGGCCCTTCCCCTATGCTAGTGGAACGTTTCCACGGTGTACTCTCCTAGCTTTTCCAACATGTAAGTAGCTCATCCAATGTATATAGTGAACTTTGGAAGTGCTCCTTTATGCTTTAAGTCCATAACTTCTGTTGTTTCATTCCACTTTAGAGGATCATTCGTTGTGGTGGCCCAGTTGATGATGATATGGCTAACATGATTGTGTCTCAACTCCTTTACCTTGATGCAGTTGATCCTACTAAGGTTAGTTCCGTTTCTGAGCTGTTCTACCCATTTGCATTTTTCTCTTCTGTCTGTTTTATTTCCCTAAACAAAAGCATAGTTTTAGTGGTATTGTAAACAATTACCGGAAATGTGTTTCGATTCGTTTCATTATTTTCCATAGATTAACAATGATATGGAAGAATATGTTTTGAAACAACTTTCGATGTTGTCTATTTGCAGTCTCTACCCTATGATCTTAGCCATGCTTTCTTTCTTTGCTTTAAATACCCATTAAAACTATTTCTATAGCTGATTAATGTCTTGGGTTTTTTTTTTTTTAGGATATTGTCATGTATGTAAACTCACCAGGGGGATCAATCACAGCTGGTAATGCTTCGGTCAGTGCTCGTCGCCGCTCTTTCGTTTTAACTCTTGTGCATATATCTGGCATTTATAATGTGTTGGAGTTGTTATTCATTGTTTGATGATGTGACATTACTCCTTTAGGTATGGCTGTCTTTGACACTATCAGGCACATTCGGCCTGATGTCTCCACAGTATGTGTTGGACTAGCTGCCAGGTAAATGTGAACTCCAGCATTCAAGAGTGTGTTGGCTTAGCATCTGTTTATATCTTACTGTGAATTTTTAAAAAGTTGGAAATCTTAATTCCCGTGTCTTGATCTTTGTTTGAGAATGTATTGTGCATAACTGTCTATGAAATAGTTCATAGCACCATAATCCTGTAGAAGTATATCTTTGACCTCATATAAGTAGAAAATGGTGATATCCAATTGGCGCCCATTGCATATATCCATTAGCTCACATTGAAGATTGATCTTGGCTTGAACTTTCTTCTGATTTGCTTCCCTCTGTGTTTACTCATTTACAAGTCATTAGGCTTGAATGGTCCCGTCTTATTGCTTACAATATTTCTACACCATGCAATTACAAAATTCTAACCAGTGAATGCAATTTATTTCATGACAGCATGGGATCTTTTATTCTTGCTGCTGGCACAAGGGGTATACTACTTGCCCTGTTCTTAAATGCCAATGTTCTATATCTTGTTACTGGTTTCTGGACTTCCAATAATACTTACTATTTGCTTTAAAATCTTATGAAGGAAAAAGATACAGCCTACCCAACGCAAGGATTATGATCCATCAGCCTCTGGGTGATACTCAGGGTGGTCAATCCGACATTGACCTTCAGGTATTCAACATGTTATGCAAGTTTTTTTTTTAAATTGAGTCATCTTCATACCTGACTTGGTAATTTAGACGACACTATCATGCTAAGAGAATAGATGCTCATTGAAAATGTCTGAGGTTTGCCTGTTATAGTATATAAGGAAAATGTGCAATGCAGTTGTTGTCTTTTATCTAGCTTATCGAATTGTGCTATGATTGTTGACCCTTTTTTTTTT
>JANIEQ010000908.1:0-10960 GCA_024708375.1 Oxalis stricta | reverse complement strand
CCAGGAGTGATGCAAACAAGGCCAGTGATCATGCCCTTGGACTGCACCAATGACTGAAGGCTTCTTGAAGAAGATGACGTCGAGCCATGTCCAAACTAGAAGGCTCGTTGCTGCACATATATTTGTATTCAAAACCGCCATCGACGAGTCTATATTCGCCGAGTACGGATCTCCACCGTTGAATCCCGCCCATCCCATCCATAGCAACCCTGCTCCGGCCAACGTCAGTAGTACATTGTTTGGTGGAAATCTTTCTCTATCCTTAATCGACCGAGGACCAACCTAAAACAAATTAATATATTAATTGATCGTTAATATCTTATCATGTTCTTTAACAATATAACTTCAAACTTCAAAAAATGTTCTTAAATAATATTTAATTAACAACCTAGTAATAAATGACTATATACTCAAATCACACTTTCACATCTGATTAAGACCGATAATATTATAAAGTTAAGGACGATTTTTTTTTTTTTTTTTTTATGAAATTGGGTTAAGGACTATTTGCTTCATTCTCAAGACTTGAAATTAATAATAACGTGCATAATATTCTAACTACTTTAGTTAAATTCAAACTCATCTATATATATATATATATATTGAAGTTACACTCATCTCCTGATCTCCATCTATATGAACGATAAAGTATAAATCTAATATCATAACATATTATTGTATTTTTCATGAAAGTGAAGTACAGATACTATATATATATATACTTCAACTCCATCGCTATATTTTGCTTTTTTTTATACTGTGAAATTTGCGTGGCATTACTCATGACATTAACTGGAAACACTAAACTAATTGACCATATCATAAAAAATAAAAAAATAAAAACTAATTGAACGCCACGATCATAGAGAAAAAATATTTAGCTATATATGGAATATACCCAATAAGCTGATGGTGTGGCCATAAATTCCTGACGAGAGATGAATAACACCTAACACTGCCAGAGTAATCCATAACACCCCCAATGGAACAAAAACCCGCCACCCCACAAACTAAAAGCTCCGACAGTGTACGAGAATGTCAACCAAAGTGGCACAAATGCAAACCATGCCTTTATATTCATCCTCCCTAAAACCAGGAACCCGCCAACAATTATCAACGATGAGCGCCGCAAAAACGCACTGGAACCAAACCATCGATGCCATTGGATAAAACGGCGTCACCATCGCCGTCCATATCCAGATTCCGTCCCCATTATACTGGGTTGTCTCCGGCAGTGCGGCTTGTTTGATGAGAAATCTTCTTGGCCCAAGGCAGGTCCAGCTTTTCCCTTAAAAAGGGTAATAGCTTGTCACCAAATGACATTTTATAGGCCCATGTGACCCAATATATGACTACGGCAGCGAAGGCGCAGAGGGCCATGAACGCAGCAGTTCACGGCCCATTTCTTCTTGACGATGCTGCCGTAGAGGATTGCTAATCCCGGTACACTCCTCGGAGGCCTACTAGGGTAGCGGATATCATTTGCCATGCGTTGTCCCCTTTGTTTTGCTCATTCTGGAACCGAGGCTGTTCCGGTCTGGTACGCTATGGGGATAACATTAGGGGAGGAGTAATCATATATTTTGCTTTGGTTTAGCTTAAATTAACCTAATTATGAGTTCAGGCTGACTAAAGGGAATGTGAAGTGAACTGAAGGGTTTGATATATTTATATAATGGAATCAACGAGGGTAAGGATTGGTGATGCTGATTTTTGGAATATTCTCAACAATATTTTCCTTTTCATCATAATTAATTTTTTCCAACTTGTGACATATTTAAATCCACATCGCAAAATAGGGGATTGGTGTGTACTAGAATCTTGGAAAGATTCAAAGCCTTTATTCAATTGAAAGGAATCTGACTCGCTCTACTTAGATACATTAATATATCTGTTCATTTCATTAGCTGTATTTCTTATAAAAGAAGTGACAATTAAGTAGTCGAGCAAGGAAAAAGTCATCGAGCCTCTTAATTAATCACAAATTAGCTCAGGTCGATCGATCGAGCTAAATCAATTCACACCGGGTGTAAACGATCCCATTACCAGGAGGCGTAGAGCGCAAGTCAAACATCAAGAGATTAGTATTCAAACTAGCTCGACTTCGATTCAAAGACTGTTTATCACTGAATTACAACGTCGGGGGACGAAAGATGCCATCTTCAAGACTTTACGGGCCAAAAGCAGATTCATTTTTATACTTAAAGGGCCATAGTGATAGTTCTAAATGGATCAAAACATTTAATAAACGTGACCCACTTAGTGTTGGGTCAAGCCCATGTAAAAGAGCCCAAAAACAGTATTGGGCTTCATGTACTTTTAGAAATTAAGTACACTTATTAGATTATCAAAAAAGTAAAAAGTTCGGTAGTTAGTTGGGAGTGGGACAAACAAAGTACTTTAGAACATAAATTCAGGGTTCCACGAAAGTCTAGACGTAGCATTATTTTAAGCCATGGATTCCTTCGTAAAATTTGAAATGCAATTCGCCACAATTAGTTTGCAAAGTTGCAAAATGTGGAATAAAGTCTGCTCTCAATCCGCCAAATTGAACCGCCAAATCAATAGCTTCCTATTGGTTCAGAGGAAATTTCATCATCGAGTTCGAAAGGGACGACTCCCAGAACATTCTTTTTTTTTTTTTTCCCGCACGCTCTCTGGGGAAACGGCGATTATGGGAGGTTAGGTTTGGGTGGTTTGGAGTCTCACTGGAAACCCACCGTTTGCTCCGCCTCGGCCTTCCGCAATCAGAACCTAAAAGCCATCGCATGTGGCGGAGCTCACACTCTTCTTAACTGGTACTGTAGCTCAATTCAAGTGCAAATTTACTTTTTTGTTAAAGATTGTCAGCTGTGTTGATTGTATCCTCCTTTGGCAGAATCTGGCCACGTCTATGCCTCCGGCCTTAATGATCATGGGCAGCTTGGTTTATCAGGAGATAATCGTTACAGCACGGTAAATATTGGTTGAATTCGATGAACAAGCTCAAAGTGCTGTCTTTATTCACTAGGTTGCTTGATTGTGTGTGTTCTCCGGAAATTCGTAGGTGCCATATCGTGTCATTTTTAACTGCATTTTGGTTCAATTCTATTATTGGCATCTGTTATTGGAGGGTGTTGAATGTTGTTTCTTTCAACGAAATTCCGTTGTAAATAAAACTATTTCTGACTGACTTTAGTTTGCAGTTTATTTCATCACGTCGTTTTCTATCTACTACTTCTGGTTCTCTCTTTCTTTATCTCAACCTTTTGCTTTACTTCTTCCTTTTTCTGTTGTCATAGGAGCCACTTGAAGTTTCTGGATTTACGTCTGAAGTCAGGCATGTTTCAGCTGGTTACTATCACTCTTGTGCTATCACAGGTTTGGAATTAGGCTTAAACAACATTGCTAGAACAAAGTAGATTTTTGTCATAACCTTGACTGAAAAGAAATGTCTAAAATCCCTATTCCAAGCTGATTGGTATTTAAGAAAAACTAGATTTTTGTCAAGTGTTACTAAGTTCTTTATCCCCCAGTTTTCCCACTTTTTGATCATTCCACTTTCTTTTTTTCTACGTTCTATCATTTGATAAGTTATGCTCCGTTTCTTGTAGTTGACGGGGGAGCTTTATGTATGGGGAAATAATGCCAGTGGACAGCTTGGTCTAGGAAAAAGTAAGAACTAACCTCATACATTGATGTCAATTACGAGTTTTGAGTCCTTCATTCTTGTCTTTGTTTTTCCCCTGTATGTTATAATTGTTGAGAAACCAAGTCTACTAATAAACTGAAATTTGGTTTCAATCAGTGTTTTCTTGTTCACAAACGCAGAGGCACCAAAAATAGTAGCTGTACCAACGAAAGTAGAAAGCTTAAATGGAATCATCATTAAAATGGTTGCTTTGGGTTCTGAGCATTCTGTTGCTGTTACTGGTATGAGGATGGATCACCTTTCAAATAGTTGTTGCCAATCATAATCATTAGTTTCTTTTATGAATGAAAACGAAACGAGATCTAAGGAAGCGACATTTTTACTCTCATTGTTTTCATAATGTTCTGCAGATGGAGGCGAGACCTTAAGTTGGGGAGGTGGAGGAGGGTCTGGAAAACTTGGACATGGTCATGAGTCTGGCTTTTCGGCCTTTTAAGAAGCACGAGGTTGTATTCATGTACCATTATCTTATGAGCTGGTTTTGTTGATATGCGAGTGCTCTCAGGATTAAGCTTTTTTTACCTCACTAATGCTATAAGGTAATACTATTTCGTTCTGCAGTGAGTACACACCAAGGCTTATTAAGAAACTCGATGGCATAAAGGTGTTTGCTTTATATGTTTAATTCTACTTTTAGTTATTGGTTGATTTAAAATTGGGGATCTGTTAGCTGATTTCTAATTCATAATACCCTTCGCTTAATTGCTGATAAACTATCAGGTCAAAACGTAGCGGCTGGGTTGTTGCATTCAGCATGCATTGACGGTATTTTTCCAGAGTTTATTGGCTTCTTGTGACTCGATGTAGTTATGCTAACAATTAACATGCACAGTATATCTTATATCACAGAAAATGGCTCTGTTTTTGTATTTGGTGAGAGAGCAGCGGAGAAAATGGTTCGTGTGAAACTATGATTTTCAGTACCTTATTTAAATGAATCGAGTTGTTGACATTTTTTCACTTCTTACGGAGCAATGATATTGTATTTCATTTAATGAAGGGCTTTAGGGAGGTAAAGGGAACACCAGGCAGGGTCACTGAACTTCCATATTCCAAAGACGTTGCATGTGGTGGTTACCACACTTGTGTTGTAACAAGTAATTTCTCACTTTCTTCCCAAGAAAAAAAAAAGATAATAAAAAAATTAAACTCCATTTGCCTTCATGTCACTTGGATAACAAAATATGTGAAGAGACCACTAGTTGAAAATTGAAGCTACCCTTTGATTTGTAAGAGGAGTTTTTTTCTTCTGTAGATGGTGGTGAACTGTACACTTGGGGTTCGAATGAGAACGGATGCCTTGGCATTGGGTATCTTTCCATTAATTGAGTGAATCTTGTTCTTGGTGTTTTTCTGTAAACTAATCTCTTCTTTGTCTATTTCCTGTCTTGTTTGTATCAGTTCCACAGAAGTCTACCATTTACCTGAAAGAGTCCAGGGACCTTTCTTAGAATCCCCTGTTTTCCAGGTTTGTTTTCTTCTACTCATTTTGTATATTTACATTCTGAATTATTCGCAATTCACTCACAAACTTCCCAATGTGCATCCCAGGTATCTTGTGGTTGGAAGCATACAGCAGCAATTTCAGGTTAGAGATGCTTAAAAATTGAATTTTTAACTTATCCTAGTATCAAATAAACAGTTCGGCTACACCTTTGTTTTTTCTTATTGACTGCATCGATTGTAGCACTTGTAAGTTCTGAAAGAGAGCGGTTTGACTTATTTAATTTTTTTTTTTGTTATGAGTTTAGAAGGAAATGTCTTCACTTGGGGCTGGGGTGGCTCGTATGGAACTTTCTCAGACGACGGACATTCTTCTGGTGGCCAATTGGTTAGTTCTTTTGTCATCTTCTTCTTTATCATGCTGTCATGCCATTCCAACGCATTTTAAGAAATACACTCCTACCTTATTAACAGGGTCACAACAGTGATGTGGACCATGTAAAACCTCGAAAGGTTCAATTTGGAAGCAATTTCAAGGCGTTGCAAGTGTCATGCGGATTTAATCACACAGGTGCCATACTAGAATACATTTAATTAGAGACATTCGAGTGTATATGGATTGCCTGTAACTTATAAATATATACAAAAAAAACCATGTAGGTATACAGCAGAATCAATTATAGGTTCAATTTTGTTTTGCACAACATATATATTTTTGAGTGCAAGTGGAATACCTTTTTTGCTATGCAATGGTAATTGGTTACAAATGTTATGTTATTACTCTGTATACAATTTCCGATCAAGTAAATAGAATTTGTACCTGACGACTTAAATCGAAACTGGAAAATCTCTCGTACGGTGGTTGGAGCTAATCGTCCTCGTGTATACAATTACTAATTTCTTAGCTATATCCTGTCACATAATTACCAGAATCATCCAAGATTTCAATTACTAATTTCTGAGCTATATTTGTTCACGATAAAATTTTTAAAATTGTCAGCAGGACAAATAAGAAGGAAAAAAAAGTATGAATAATTATTCAAAAATTTATACTATTACGTAAATTAATAAATAAAAATATTTTCCAAAAAAGAAAAATCGTTAGTGAGAAATGGACAAAAAGGGAGGGAAAGACGAGAACAGGTACACGTCAGCAGTGTTCTTTAAAGAGTGAAAGAGGACTGGCAGGTGAGCGAAATCTACAAGAAACATAACGACCTTCCTTCCTTCCTTTCTTCTCTCTCTCTCTCTCTCGCTTCACAATTCATTAATTTTCAAAATCCCTAAAAAGGCAAACTTTGCTTTCAAAACTTCGTTTGATTACGAACGAATTCTCCTTCCTCGACGTTGTTCGTCTTCCTTCGTGTTGGAACGGCCAACTAACTTCTGTTACATACTACTACTACTAGTATTTCCTGCTCGAGTACAATCGCTGCTGCCACTCCAATTTAGGGGTTTCCGATTGACGAAGCTCTAATTCATCCAGCAACTTACCGTAAATTCTATTGGAATTACTTGTATTCGCGTGCCCATCTATGTAGTAGTGTTAGTTGTAGTACATACATACATGTATATGAATTTCTGTATAGATGTATTCGAGTAATTTGAAAGGGTTTATTTTGGCGGTCGTTTCAAGTGCCTTCATTGGCTCCAGTTTCATCATCAAGAAGAAAGGTCTCCGGAGAGCCAGCATCAATGGCGTTAGTGCTAGTACGTTTTTATTTGATGTATTTACATTGCTCTTTTGATTCTTAAATTTATTTCGTGATTTATCATTTTCATCGTTTTCTAAGGTTCTGGGGATACGGGTATTTGAAAGAGCCACTATGGTGGTTGGGCATGATAACTAGTAAGTTCCAATCATTTCATACTGTTACATTACACCTTATGATTCTGCCTTTAATGGATTGATTGTAATTCTATTTATTTTTTTAATCTTGCTATGGGATTTGCTAACAGTGATTGTTGGAGAGTTTTCCAACTTTGCTGCATACATTTTTGCTCCTGCTGTGCTCGTGACGCCTCTTGGTGCTCTGAGTATCATTGTTAGGTAATCTCAATTGTCTTTTCTATTTTTTTTTATTTTTTTTCCTGCTGAAAATGTTCTTGGTTCTGATTCTGGTTATGAACTGTGTATCGCCATGCAAAGTGCTGTTTTGGCTCATTTCGTCTTGGACGAGAAATTGATGAAAATGGGCATGTTGGGATGTCTTCTATGTATAGTGGGTTCTGTAGTCATCGTGCTCCATGCACCGGAAGAGAAGGCTATTGATTCAGTCATTGAAATCTGGGATTT
The DNA here is from genome assembly GCA_024708375.1 of Oxalis stricta. NCBI lineage: Eukaryota > Viridiplantae > Streptophyta > Magnoliopsida > Oxalidales > Oxalidaceae > Oxalis > Oxalis stricta. The sequence continues at coordinate 3,530 of JANIEQ010000908.1, read as the reverse complement.
CGCAATCCAGCCTGGTATGCATCTAAATCCGTTCATCGTTGTAGACTTTTGTTTTAATTTAAGCTTTTATCCTGATTATTGTTGCATGCCCTGTTCTCAGCTTTTCTTCTGTACATGGCTTCAGCCATAGCTGTGAGTTTAGTACTGATCTTCTTCTGCGTTCCTCGTTATGGCCAAACCAACATACTGGTCTATCTTGGAATATGCTCTATAATTGGATCATTAACGGTCAGTAAGTTCTTATGCAACGATTTCAATCTCATTTCTGTATAAATTTTTTATTGTTGCCATTTTATGCACTATAAGCTGGTATAGCTCTCATTAAGGTTGTCAGTTTTTTTATCGCAGGTTATGAGTATAAAAGCCATTGGTATTGCAATAAAACTAACAATAGAAGGCACAGACCAGGCTATATATTATCAGACATGGATTTTTGCAATGGTTGCTATTACGTGTATAATTTTGCAGTTAAATTATCTAAACATGGTGAGTATCTAATTAGCTGATGCTGAAAGTGATTTTGTTTAAGTTCTCCATTGCGCGATATCAAAGCTTCCGTCTCTCTTATGAATGACTGGAAAATGGTTTGCAGGCATTGGATACTTTTAATACGGCAGTTGTTTCTCCCATCTATTATGCATTGTTTACAGCATTTACAATCTTGGCCAGTGCAATAATGTTCAAGGTATAGTATATTTATTCACTCAAAAAAAAAAAAAAAGCAGAGTGAAATTTCAATGCATTGAATAGTTTCTGCGTTTTGTTCAGGAATATGCTGGTCAAAGTGTAAGCAACATAGCATCAGAGCTTTGTGGGTTTATTACAGTCTTGTCTGGAACCGCCGTTTTGCATAGTACTCGAGAGCCCGATACTCCTTTTATTACAGGTATATCTCCTTCTCAAGCTTATCAGTTTCAAAAATCGTTTTAGCTTAAAAAGGTTTTCTTGTCTGACAAGTATCATTTTTGCAGATTTGTATACGCCATTGTCACCAAAAGTATCATGGTACATTCAAGGTAATGGGGAAACATGGAAGCAGAAAGATGAAGAGGGTTCGCCTCCTAGTTTTGTTACATATCTCAGACCAGATTATTTCAATTAAGTTATGCAAATGGGAACTTCTTAATGTTTGAATCCCGTGGAAATCTCTCTAACAACAATCTTCAGAACTAGCAAATCCATGTCTGGGTGAAATATTTATGTGCAAAGTTTTGGTCTTGTTACTTCTGTACGCATCAATTTTTTCTCTAAATTAGTAGAGAGCCATCTTATTTGTGCATTGATCAGGCATTCATAGCTGTAGAAATTGAATTGTTTGAACTTTTAATTCATCTACATTTTTTTTATTTGATAGCTGCGTAATCATTTCATTGGAACAAATACTCGAGAGACCGACTTGTCACTCGTAGTTTGTTTTGAAGATTTTCATTTATTGATGTTGAATTCTTATTCTGGGAAAGCAGTTTATCTTCGTTCGCGAAAGAAACTGAATGTAAATATTTGCTCGTGATTCTATCACTGAATTGGACGCAAAGATCTTGCAAAATCTTATAAGGGAAATTTACAGGTTCAATAAACTGACTTGCAACACAATGCTATGGCAACATATCCATGTCCATGAATAACGTTACAACATGATCATGATAAAGATACAGAGTAATTTCAAAAAATGATAAAGATACAGAGAAACTTTTTCTTTTCTTTTTTTTAAGTTTGTTATTGTAATCCTACCGACCTCGATTACTAAGACGATAACGACTTTGAATCGCGACTATGATCTTATCGTTTTAACTTGGGATTTTGGAAAACAGTTCAACGCTTCCTTGACTAAAGAGGGAACCAGAAAGACAAATATGTAGTCATCATCGAATATATGTCAAGCTAATTTTTACAAATCATTTACAAATAGAAATATCTAAATTAATTATTATTATCGCTTAGATATAATAATTTTTGAATGAATTAAAAAATCCATTTAAAAAACCGAGGAATTGCTTTTCTTCAATAAACAAATCTAGTAAGCATAAAACTAAGATCGTTTAATCGTGAAAAGTAAAATTTTTCATTGAGTTGTCTGGTGCCGGTTGTTAGTTACTTGTTAGGAAGAAAAAGGCAGTAACTAATCCAAAGTTTAATCATATTATATTATGCGAGTATAAATTCCATCCTAATGAGTCTTAGACTTGTAATAAAGGAGTCCATTTTAGTTTTATTTTTTTAATGAAAAAATTGTTAAGAGTATTTTCATTGTTAAACCTTAATTTTACATTTTAAATTATGTCATTATAACATCGGTAGAAAAGAGGGAAAAAAACATTTTAGGAAATTTGGGTTCACTTGTTCTATTTCATAATATTGTTACATAATATTAAATTTATTTAAATCTCAACTTTAATAAATTATGAATAGAGTGATTATCAGTGAGGTGAAGAATTTATTGATAAAAAATAAAAAGTAAAGTTGCGAACATCCTCAAAGAAAAGTAGAAATAGATAAAGTTGGATTTTTACAAATTATGTGCATCCCAAACTTTTTCTTTAAGCTACAAATTGGATCTTTAAATTTAAAGATAAAAAACACTTGAGCTCTTTCGGTGTATCATGCGGGAGATGGCAGTCTTATAATAAAAATGCTTGGGATCAGACCCATAACATGCATCATATTTAATATTTATACAGGCCAAAATTAAATTGATTGTTTTTTTATGTGCCTAAAGTTATTAATGGTGTGAAGTATGTTTGGCCAATCAATTAAAATATTATATTCACATCAGGACAACACTCCTTCTTTTATTCGTGAGGTAAGGATTGATTCTGTGATAATCTGTAGTATAATCATGTGATTATGTAATAAAAATATTTAGCACGTTATATCATAAAAAAGTCAATTAAGACACTATGTTATATTGTAATATTGTTAATAAAAACATTAAGAGTTGGTTTAAGATTAGCGATACTAACATAGGACTAAACACGTGTTCTAGTCGATCACTAAAGATTTGTATCTTCAGACTAGTTTGTGCCAAGTTTTTCAAATCTTATAAACTTTAGATTAACAAGTAATAGGAGGGTATTACTAATAATCTAATCCAGTTCAGGAGCTAGAAAAAAGTATTTGTGGGTCAAAAATATATAAGTAACATTGTTAAAAATATTTGTGAAGATTTTTCATGTGTTTATAGTTTAATTATCTCATTTTTCGTTAAATCGATTAAAATATAAAAGATATTGGATGAGTCTCAAAACTAGCGAATCAATTGCTTTCTCTTAAGAAAATAAATACATTAGATTTTTTATAAAAAAATGTATTAAATTATTTTAAATTTATACTCAAAATTAACGATTAATAATTAAACTCACCTATTTAATATAAATTTATATGCAAAATAATAAATAATTAAGGATAAAAAAAAATTTCTCAAAATTATATGGGGTCAATTGACCCCTTAATCTCATGCATGGCTCCGTAAATGATCTAATCTTTATTGCATGAAATTTCAAGATTATCTTCTTATTAAATTTTAAAAGACA
>JANIEQ010000907.1:0-16002 GCA_024708375.1 Oxalis stricta | reverse complement strand
AGTTACAACATCTGATCTTTATTTTCTCTAATAGTTTTGTCCTAAATATATACACTCCACTTCTTAGAGATTTCAGCCATTCTTAATAATTTTTGCCCCGACTTTGTAGCCTTGTTTAAAGTTCTTATCGACTTGTAGTCTTATGTTTAAAACCTCCCGACTTGAAGTCTTATTTAATACTCTTGTCCAGTTGTGGTTTTGTTTGATAAGTCCCTGGACTTGTAGTTTTGTTTATGTTTTTACCGATTTGTAGCTTCTTTTGATGTTTTTGTCGGATTGTAGCCTTGTTTAAGTTCCTATCTGAGTTGTAGCCTTGTTTAAAACCGATTTGTAGCCTTATTTATTTCTTTGCCGAGAGTTGTAGTTTCGGTTAGAAGTCCCGACTTGGCAAATTTGTTTATATTTTTACCGACTTTGTAGCTTTGTTGGGTCAATGTTTTTACCAACTTGTAGCCTTGTTTAAGTTATTATCGATTTGGTAGCCTTGTTTAAAACCTCCCGACTTTGTAGCCTTATTTTAATTCTTTGCCAGAGTTGTAGGTTGTTTTGTAAGTCCCCGAACTTGTAGCTTTGTTTATGGATTTTACCAACTTGTAGCCTTGTTTAAGTTCTTGATCGATTTATCGCCTTGCTTTTTCAAAACCTCCCGACTTGTAGCCCTTATTTAATTGTTTGCCGGAGTTGTAGTTTAGTTTAGAAGTCCCGACTTGTAGCTTTTGTTAATGTTATCCCGAGTTGGCTTCCTTTAAATGCGTATCGACTTTGTAAAGAGCGGACCTTAACGTCCGCACTTTGTATAAAAGCGGATCGTTGACGTCCGCACTTGGTATGAACAGACGTTGACGTCACATCTGTGTGTAAAATTCGGACGTTACATCAAGCACTTCGAAATTCGAATCACAACCCCAAAGCTTTTCAAAAATTACAAATTCGGTACAAAACTTTCTCTATCTTACATTACAGTGCCTTCTCTGTCCTCCGGACCCAAAGTAAACTTGTTGAAGCTGAATTCAATTCAAATCTGCACATTCAAACCCAATTTAACCCATGAACAGGGATAAGAAAAGCTTGTTGAAGGTAAAACTATCTCACTCTTGAAATGTCTAAAAATGTCCTCTCCCGACATAAAACCTCTTCAGAGCCTACAAAGACGAAAATCCAGTTCACCGGTTGCTGTTGACGCCGGTGATTCGGAACAAGTCAATGAAACCGTTCAGAATCCTCAAAACACATTCCCACTACTCGGTGGGAAGAATTCTTCTCCTATTTCAGTGACGAAGGAACCAACGTGTCGATTGCACACTTATTGTTTGATAAAATGAACGATGTTCATTTGAGTCTCAACTTCTTTCATTGGGCATCTAAACAACAGTGGCCACTCTTCTCACTCGATCGGTACGCTTATTCTTCGCTTTTGAGGCTATTAGCTAGGTTTAGGGTGATTGATGAGATTGAGCTGGTGTTAAAAAACATGAACTTTGAAGAAATGAAACCTACCCAGGAAGCTTTAAGTTATGTTATACACGCGTATGTGGATTCCTGGCTTGGTTGATAGAGCTCTTCAACTGTTTGATCTGGTGATCAAGTTGCATAATGATGTGCCAGATTCCATAGCTTGTTGTGCATTGCTCAATGTGCTTAGTGAAATGTAAGCGAATTGAAGTTGCAAGTAAACTGTACCAAGAAATGGTTGGGAGAGATGGTAATGTCAATAATTACAGTGTTTGTATCATGATAAAGGGTTTGTGTAGAGAGGGTAAGACTGAGGAGGCGAAAAAGCTGCTTGAAGATAGGTGGGGTGTCGGGTGTGTACCGAATATTGTGTTTTATAATGTGCTCATCGATGGGTATTGTAAGAAAAATGAGGTTGGAAAAGCACATGGCTTGTTTAAGGAGTTGAAAAGGAAGGGTTTTTGCCTACACTTCAGACATATGGGGCCCTAATTAATGGATTCTCGAAGGAAGGGGATTTTGGCTCAGTCAATCAGCTGGTTGGGGAAATGCAAGGTAGAGGTTTGATTGATGCTCAGATTTACAACAGCATCATCGATGCTAGATACAAGCACGGATGCAAAGCAAAAGCAATGGAGACTTTGAAGCTGATGATCGAAAGTGGCTGTGACCCTAATATTACGACATACAACTACTTTGATCAGTGGTTCATGTAGGGACGGAAAGGTTGAAGAAGCTGGTCAACTTCTAGAACAGGCAATAAAGCAGGGATTGGTGCCAGATAAGTATACATATACTCCCCTGATACATGGATATAGCCAATGTGGTAATTTTGTTAGAGCCTCCGAAATTTTCATCGAGATGGCAGAAAGAGGACATACACCTGACTTGATTGCTTACTTTGCTCTTGCCAATGGACTTGTTTCAACTGGAGAGCTGGACGTGGCACTTTCAATTCGTGACAAAATGATGGAAAGGGGAGTGATGCCCGATGCTGGTTTATATAATGTTTTATTGAATGGACTTTGCAAGAGAGGTAGACTTCCTGCTGCCAAGCTACTGCTCACGGAAATGCTTGACCAAAATATACCACCAGATGAATTTGTTTATGCCACCCTCGTGGATGGATTCATCAGAAATGAAGAACTTGATGCAGCAAAAGAGATCTTTGAGCTTGCCATTGGAAAAGGAGTTCAACTTGATTTAGTGGTGTTCAATGCCATGATCAAGGGCTACTGCAAATTTGGAATGATTAAGGATGCGCTGCTGTGCGTCGATAAAATGGCACAAAGGGGCCTAACTCCTGATCAATTCACTTATTCGACGCTTATAAATGGGCATGTAAAGCAGCATGACTTGAATGGTGCTTTGAGAATATTTGCACAAATGGTGAAACGTAACTGCAAGCCAAATATGGTCACTCATACGTCTCTTATTGACGGTTTCTGCCGAAATGGGGACTCTAAAAGTGCCGAAAAGACCTTCAATGAGATGCAACGTTGTGGTTTTAGCGCCTAACGTAGTCACGTACAGTATCCTTATTGGTAACTTTTGCAAGGGGGTGAACTTGCAAAAGCAGTCTCTTTTTGAACTAATGCTGAGGAAAAAGTGCATCCCTAATGATGTTACCTTCCATTATCTGTTAAATGGATTTGCAAACACATTATTTACTGACAAGTCTCGAGGAGAAACTGAACTCTATGTTTCTTGGATTTATTTGGAAAGATGATATTGGATGGATTTGATCCTGAGAAGTCCTGTTATAATACTATTCTATTCTGTCTTTGCCAGCATGGAATGCTCAAGACTGCTCTCCAGCTGCATAACGAGAGGATATCTAAAGGCTTTGTCCAAGATTCATGTATCTTTTACAGCCCTCCTTCACGGGGTTTGCTTGGAAGGCAGATCGGATGAGTGGATGAATATTATCTCTTGTAACCTGGATGAACAGCAACTACAAATTGCAGAGAAATATGCAGAGATTTTAAACCAGTATCTTCCTCAAGGAACAATCTCTAAGGCCTCTCTTATTTTGAAAACCTTGCTTCTAAACGAAACTGGTGATCTCGAATTATCAAAATATCAGCATGCAGGCCACTTAAAAAACCAAAGCTATCTCAAAAGTATAATCTCCCAGTGGAAGGCTGAAACTAGACTCTGCACTTGCCTCCTCAATACAAGAACGTCTGGAAATGATTTCAGATATTTTCATCTTTGAAATGTCGCCTTCTGGTAATAGCAAATTACTTATGTTGCATGCAAATTAGATTATTATTTGATAATTCTAAGAGGCTTCTTGTGATTTCGGACTTATATCAGTTTGTTGTTTGTGCTGACAGTTGGATACTTTTGGTCGATATGGATCTCGGTTTGGTTTTCACCCCAAAGTTCGTCTACATTCTACTCCAGCTGAGTCGAATCTTTCATATGTACAATCACAGTACTGTATATACAAACAGATATTCGGTTTATTTCCTGTTACTTTTTTTAGGCGAGAAATCTTCAATCTATCTATGATGAATCATGAATCGACTTGGTAGATAGTTCCAAGGAAATTTTCTTTTGTAACTTCAGTGATGTGCTCGTTTGGTGTCTAATCGTCGCTGTTCTGTTCAAGTCCAAGATGCAATTTTGCTTTATCCGAGTCAAAGAGTTACAATTTAGAAATTAAATCCATTGTTTGATTGTTTTGTTTTTGACTCCATTGGAAGTTTCCAATCTTTTCTTCATAAAGTAATACTCCATGTCGACCTCAGGCACAAATACTCAGTAATTATTTAAAAAAAAAAAATACTCCTATGTTGTTAGAGTAACATCAAGATTAGGTTAGCTACTTGTTTGGTGACATCTTTCAAAGGCTGCTGCAACAAAGTTTCACGGGTTTATATACTCTACTGACTAAAATGTCCCACGGGTTTAATACTTGTAATTGCAGTCTAATTAATGTTACTATAATATAACTTGGGTTGAAAAGTTCATATCTTTTTTAAGCTTGAAAAGGGAATGAATTGCATTAATCGGAATTGGCAATGTTCTTTAACGAGAGGGGCAATTGTCCTGACCCATTGTTTCTAAGATTAGCGGCACAACTGGCTAGACGATTGATCATCTCGATGAGCGTATACATAAATTAAAAAAAAAAATCAAATAAAATCAAATCTAAATAAATGTAGTTCACATCACATCAGATATTTAGGAACAAATACGAAGGTTCTAATAATAGATTCAACTTTTAATGCTCTCCAACTCCAGGAATCCAGAAGATACTCTCAAATCTGCAATAAATTACAATTCCAAGTCAAATACATATTGACACTATTCTGACAAGATACTCTTCCCCCACTTACAACTTTTATTCTTTATTAAATTACAATTACTTATTTTATATTCATATTCTGAATTTTATTAATTTAATTATTATTTTCATTTATTTATTAATTTATTTTTTATCATTCACTAATTTATATATTCGTATAATAAGAAATTATTAGATACCCAAATTATTGCTACCTCCTCGCCCCAAATTACGTCCCCCCTATCTTCTTCATTTTTTTTCTTTTTTTTTTTTTCTTATTCTCTTTATTATCTTTATTATTTTTCTTTTCTTTTTCTTCCCCTTTATTATTTTAAAATATTATTTTTATAAAAAATATAAATATTTTAGAATGGAAGGAGTATTTAAAAAATACGTATGGAACGATCCAACGACAGATAACTAAACTAACCAAGATAAGTAGAACGCAATTAAATAAAGAGACTTCACAGAGTGAATTGGACGTTGATTTTAGTAGCGTGAGGATGAGAAATGGCGGCAAAGGCAACGTTGGACAAGACGATAGTTGAAGGACAAGGCTTTGTTTTGCAGAAATCGGAGCAACTTTAATTGTCGATAGTTGCACGATTATAAGGCTTATGAGTTCCACTTAGACTTCTTATCCCCCCCCCTTCAATTATTCTCATCCATCATCAAATAAATGACGTTTAATGATTAAAAACATCAACTGAATTCACCTAATAAATCTAAAAACAAAAATGTCGTCTTTTATGCAAAATATCGTTATTTACTTGCGTAAGTATGGAGGATTATAGGATGAGGCAGTGCCAACGTCTGCTTGGACTAGAGAGATTTCTTTGCTAATGATGATCATCATGATTAGAAATAGTAACAACAAGTACTGTCTCGTCATGATTTCTTCTAGATAGATTAATACTATAATAGGTGTGTAGTCTATGGTTTTTATTGGGGTCGTATTTATAAGAAAATAAATACTACGTGGAAATTTTTTATATATGTATTCTCCAACCGTTACGGAAATTAATATGGTCCACATCGGAAAGGGAGATTAATTAATTAACCGGTTGTGTTATTAATTGCATGAGTGGCTTTTACTTTCTTAATTTTCTGTTCAAAAGCAGGTAGAGGTTTCATATTGGAAACTTTGATCTGATGCAAAAATCCAAACGATATATTACTATTACCATTTTACGGAGGTAAAATTTTTATTTTACTTTACAGAATAAAATATATTTTATGTAATGTATGGTTACGAAATATCAGATTTTCTACACCACACATCAGCGATATAATAAGTCGCCACAATATCATCATATGGTATGATAAATGCTATATTAATCGTTACTCATCTGAAAAATATGAATGGTTAGAACTATTTGGACTTAGCGTATTGACAAACCAGTTAACCAGATTGTGTAGGTTGCCAAAGCTTAGTGCCATTATTTTCTATTACTTTGCTTTCAATCACCTGTTTTGCACTAATAATTAAATCACGCGTCAATTTTTTTTCAACACCATAATACAAGCAAGAACAATACTGACGTGGATAATTCATAATTTTCCATATTTTTTTTATTAATTAATGAATCAAGAGTATCCAGATCGTGCATAATCTTTTGATAGAGATAGAATATCCAATGAGATTTGTTGATGAGATGGCGAATACGGAAATGAAAGGGTGGAACTGTCATTTCACTTAAACAGAAATTTTAAAGCCGTGTATATAACAATATCTAGCGTGTTAATAGACATTGCTGATCCAATCCATTGTTTCTTCAGAGGAACTTTCAAAGAGACTTTGAAATTGGCGCCTGTATTTTAGGATTGACAATTTCTGGCAATTTGGATTGAAAGAAAAATAAAAGTCTTGAATACCTTCATTTAATAATTGAGCCCATTTAAGTACTCATCACAGACTGAAAATCTTCTAGTTGATCAGCAGAAATTGTAGTGTTGATTTGTTGACTTTTTCCAATATTGAGAGAAAAAGAAAAACTGCTGACTTCAGAACTTCCATTTCCTGTTGAAGATTTATAAAGCAATCCAAAATAACCTTCTACATTATAGCTTGATCCAATTCCTAAAGAAATTACCGATTTTTGATCGAAAGCAAGACCAAGAACATAATCGCAGAGATTGCAAGTTACTTGCAACAAATGTTTGCGAACTTTCCCTATTTCGAATGAGTGATGAACACAAATCATCAATCAGCATTGAAAATAATTATTTTTGTGAGGTTCAGATAACATGTATTTTTTTTTTATCTTTTCCTAAAACTATTTTTTTATGAAATTTATTTTCTTTTTTAATCACAACATTCCTGAACGCTGAGTTTGCTCCCATTATAAATTGAACGACCACAATAGTTTATTTGATACTGTAAATTACTTGATTAGTATCAAAGAGGCCTTCAACTCATCAATCAACATTGACAGTGATGGAGGGGATTTTGTAAAATGATGATGAAATAAAGAAATTTCTAATTTCTCATATAAGGATGGATTTGTGGGTTATATGATGACCTAGCTCGGACTACATAATTCTTTGTTGATTTTAATTGCAACTTCCACGATGACACTCGCAAAACTTTTCGATTTTGGTCTTTTGTTTATGGATCGTTCTGATTCTAAACAAATATTGAAAAAAAAATTTAGAAGTATATTAGATTGTTTACTTTATAAGATTGTTTATTTGATGGCAACAGACACAAATGTTTTCAAATCTAAGCTCCATTAGATGGGTATTGAGCATATAAGAGAAGAATTGAGGCAGAGGGCAACATTGTTGAGCAGTTATTCTTCTATGTTTCATGGTAGAAATATGCAACTGTGAGAACATTCCGATGGTTTTTTGTCGAGACATGAAGAGAGAATTTCCATTAGCTTACACATAGCAGAGTTTTCAACAATGTACTAAAGTATTTGTGTCATTAAATCCATGGATGTAGTACAACATTGCTAAGTATCTTTCTGTTTAACTAGGGGTAAAGTCCATTTAATAGGTTTTTATCTACATATTCTGTGTTTTTTTTAGGACATTTTATGTTTGTAAAAAAAATCTTATGCATGTACTACATCCATTTCACAATAATTAATGTAAAAAATAAAAATTCAACCTTTTGAAAAAAATACTCTCATCGTATCTAATTAATTATAACATTAAAACTCACAACATAATCTATATTGTGAAACTGGAGGTAATAATTTATAAAGCTTCACATATGCCGTACTTGGTAAGCCAATTAATCTTTATATTTAAATAGATCTTTTGTTTCAAAACGTTCCAAGTTGCTCCTTTACATCATCTAAGATATTTAAACTGAATGTCCCTCCCTTTTTTAGTCACAATTTTACGAGATCGAAAGTTTTATCCTTTAGAGAGATGTAGTTGGAGTCTCAGTTGTTTAGTGGAGTGATGGAAATTTCATGGGTAATTTTCAAATCTCTGATAAACTTTAAGGCTTAACTGAAATTTATATAAAAGGGTAAAGTGAGTCCAAAAATATTAAAAGCTGTTTATACTAAACAAAATTCTCGTGGAACGTCTACCGGTACCCCTAATTAATACACACAAAATGATGACTATCCGACTATACTCTCTCCGTCTACTTCCGACACCTCTCCCGAAACTTCTAAAATCCACCACTTCCTCTCCGATTTGTCGGCCGACAAAACTATCCCTTGTCCTAAACCCGACCGTTTCTTCCCCCCCCCCCCCCCCCCCCCCAACAACGCACAATGCACTTCCCTACGTTCTCCATTCTCTTCTTCTATAGTCGCCAAAGCTGGATGGCTTCTGGGTCTGGGGGAAACCAAGAAAAAAACGAGCTTACCGGAGATTGTCAAAGCCGGTGACCCTGGTTTGCACGAACCCGCCCGAGAAGTTGACCCTGAAGAAATCAAGTCGGAGCGGTTACAGAAGATAATTGATGACATGGTCAAAGTCATGAGAGCAGCTCCTGGTGTTGGCCTCGCCGCGCCCCAAATTGGAATCCCTTTAAGAGTTATTAACTATACAATTGTTCTGTCCATAACGTGTTTGTTGAAATGCTTTAGTGGGGTGAACTTGGGTAGTCGAATAAAGCTTACTAATTTTTATGTTCCATGGCAATTTGCAGTATTTTGTGATGCTTCTGTAAGTTATTTCTTTGTTTCTATTGTTTGGTAGGCGAGAAAAGTGAAATGAAATGCTTTAGTGGGGTGGTTAAAAGGTAACTAATTTAATCATGTTCATATCCTAACGTAAGAAATAAAAATTGGCGCTTTTCGTATTTTTGCAGATCATAGTTTTAGAAGATACAAAGGAGTACATTAGTTATGCACCGAAGGACGAAATTAAAGTCCAGGATAGAAGGCCTTTTGATCTTCTGGTATGTTAACTCTATCCATATAGGTGATTGAACCTTTTTAACATCTCTGAACATTGTATAAATGGATAATTCTATACTTCATTTGGAACATATTTTGTTTCAATGTAGGTAATTGTCAACCCAGAGCTTCAAAAGAAGAGCAACAAGACTTCGCTATTTTTTGAGGGATGCCTTAGGTGAGTTGAAGATTTTTAATCATCTTGATTGTTTTTCATATGAGAGGAGCCAATGCCTGCTGTCTTGATTCTCGCTGCCGAAAATTGCTGGTCCCTTCTACTATGATTGCTCATAACATTGTTCAAAATGTCTCTTTTAGTCCTCACATTGTTACAACTGCCCTTTTTGTTTGCATGACCTAGAACGAGAACCAGAAGCAAAATTTCCAATTTCTTTGTCAAATCTGCCTCAAGCGTTTGAATGATGACTCACCTTGAGATTTTAACTGTTTTGTGTTTCTTGAAACTTATTAGTAAGAGTCCGCTTTGAAGAAAATGTTGTTGAAGTTTCATTTTTCTTTCTTCTTTTGTGACAGTGTGGATGGATTCAGAGCAGTGGTACAAATGTCTCTCAATGTTGAAGTTAGTGGGTTGGATCGTCTTGGAAATCCCATCAAAGTGGAAGCCTCAGGCTGGCAGTCACGAATTTTACAACACGAGTGTGACCATTTGGATGGAACTCTTTATGTTGACAAGATGGTCCCAAAAACATTCAGGACGGTAGAAAATTTGGACTTGCCTCTTGCTGATGGGTGCCCCAAACTTGGAGTCAGTTAGCTGATGATGTATGAAAACATTACCGATCGATTCAGAATCCATTTCTTCTGAATCCATTTCTTCTTTTGATAAATTCATCATCCAGTTTTCTTCCTAATTGTTGTATTACGGGAGACGTCTGTCCAGAGCTTTTCGTTGACCAAAAAATTCTTTACACATTGTATATCAGATTGCTCACCATTCTATGAATAATCTCAATTTTGAATAAATCCACATTTGGCTCGTAAGGTAGCTGCTCGTTTTGACGCTTATGCATATTGTGCTCTAAGTTGTTTTGCTTTTTATTGTTTTTTCTTTACTTTTCAATGCTTGAAAATTTATCTGATTAAAATAACATTAAAATAGAACTGTGGTTATAGACAACCAAAACAAGTGCTTCTCTTTCTATCGATCTCTGAGAGTCCGATGTGACTCTTTGGTCTCTCTCAATCTTTTCTTCTTTATCACTACAATTCAATTGGTACAACACACAAACAAAGTTTGTGTGAGTTAGCAATACACTCAGTAAGAGTTAATCTAAAATTCAATTGAAAAAGAAATCAATCAATACAAACAAGCTTACATCTTTGTACTTCAATCCAGAACTCAATTGAAAAAGAATTCAACAGAAAACTTCTATAACCATATGAACCCTAAAATTAGATCTATTCTACAATCATATATAAATCATAAAATTAGATGAAATTCGAACAAAACAAGCATACAATAAACTAATTGGACGAAAAATACAAGTTCCATAACACACATATCTTGATTTTTCAAGATTTGAACAATTGTGAAGGATAAATAGACCAAGTTTTTGTTGAAAATGATGGGTCAAATGGTGAAGAATAAGGTTTCGTTCAATTGAAGAAGAAGATGGGAGATAGTGAAGAAGAAATAAATTTTTAATTGGAAAAGAAGTGAAATTTGAAGAAATTAAGACTAAGAAGGGCTAAAGTTTGGCTTCCTTCTCAATTGAAGAAGATGAGAGTCGATTGCCTTATTTATTACAAGATAAAATTTGGCTGTCTTCTTTATTAGAAAAGTAAAGTTTGACTATTTGACTAACTCTAATAAGAAATAAAAAAATATTAATTAATCATGATTAATTAATTCAAGAGTACTGTATATATGCTCCACACCGAACGCAAATTCTATGTTAAAGCATCAAAAAGCGAAGCCAAACAATACATCAACCCGAAAACGAATGATACCTAAAAAGTTTTCAATATTTAAGCCGTTGGCTTATATGACATGTCTTTAGTCTTATTTATTGAATGCATACAATATATAGAACATAATCTAAGTACACAGTTATGTACAAAACTTGTAATTTCAATCATATTGATTAATAACTAGAGTATATTATATACAATGTGTTTTAAGTCGCAGCTAATGTTACAAGGTTGGGAGTGGTTATTTGTTGCTGGAGAAAGCTTTTATTGGAAGAAAAGCAAGGAGGAGGGTAAATTGAACCCTGACTAAAGCCACGAGCTTGCCAACAAAAATGATTTTTTCATCTCTCCAAATGATGACAGAAGTTGAATGTCTTCTAAGTATAAATGTTCACATGGTGAGTCGTCGCTGCAAGCAAATCTTATCGCTTCTTTCGTCGGAGTTGTTCCCCGGATATGTGCAAATGATATATTATCCACTTTAACAGCCAATGTCTGCATATTGTATATTCCTTCCATCACTTAAAAGCCATTTTCACTAGAAAAACGTATAATCTCGATGAAAATGGTACCTGGTTTTCACATGGTATTAACGAATCACAGTAATACTGATCTATGATGATTGGATTCCAAACATTATCCATAAATATGTGTTGGAACCTAATGTTAGTGGCAAAACCACTGCCTCCCTGATACAGAAAACTGAATTAATAGATAACACGTCGCCTTTTCTTTTCGTTCTAATGAATTAAGGACCAAACACACACAGACACACATGCACACATATGGACGTGCTTGTGCTCACACGCACACACACACACACTTATATAATATAGGTCTAGCTTGTGAAACAAGTTACCTGCCATGTCTTTATTCGCACACCATTATCAATGTTGGAGAGCAAGGCTCCGTCGACCAAGACATCTTGTACGTTTGACAGTGAGTGTAACTTTCCCATGCTTCCAATACTAGTGAGTTTGCATAGAATCAGAGTTACTCGAGGATGAGCTTGAAACACTACTACTAACTACGGCCTAGCATTTGGTCAAATGTACTATCGAATTTATGTAAGGAAAGACATCTAAGGTACCTATGGAATGACACAAGTTTTTTTCCCAAAAAAATACCTTATGCCGTGTCCAGGCCCACAAAAAGTGTTTCTGATCCTTATCCTTGCAGAATTTCCGACTATAGAGATGCAGTCATCTCCTGTCAGCAGTTAAATTATATCCAAGAATCACATACCATGCCATTAACTACTCTAATTATATATCACCAATAAATAAATTAAGGACCTGTTTTGACTATGTTGTCTTTGAGCTGAACCACATGACATTTGCTGATGTGGATTCCATCTGTATTAGGGCTATAAGCAGGAGCAATCACTCTGAGATTAGATACATCGACGCGATTACAACTCGCGAATCCCACGTGCATTCGTTGACTGTTAATCACCATCAAGTTCTTCACTGTCCAAATTCTTGCACAGGCGAAAAGTAATGGCCTGCAATATATATAGTATATATATAATATTCTTCCATACCATGCATATCAATTCCATGCCAGGAAGCACTAACTATATAACTTACCGTTGGAGCAGGCCGACATGGCTGTAAAAATACAAATCAAAACCAAAATGAGGTTAAGTCAGTTGAAAGCATGTAAGAAGAAAAGAATAGCTATACTATGTACATACATTTGTTTTTTTGATCTTGCAAGACGTATCCCACCATTTCCGTCCTTTTCCGTCAATTGCTCCTTTCCCTTCAACAGTAAGGTGGTTGATTCCATGGAAGTAGAGCCACTTATGAGGACTTAAAGTATCCCAAACACTAGGATCTTCCGGAGCGGTGATAGTGCCCGAGATCTGATCGAAACAACAAAAATCGAAGTAATTAAGTAATTACTTGCATCGTAGGTGATTGATTTTTTAGCCCGAAATATAAGAAATACGTACTCTCAAGGTGACTTTTGATCTACAAGGCCCCACAAAATCAATAGGATGGATCAGAAAAGTATAACCAGCTGGAATTTCGATTATTGTTCGAGGTGGATGAGATTACAAGCTATTTCCCAGGCATGTTTCAGAGCCTGAAAGAAATCACATTGATCCAACTAGCTCATGAGCTTCCAAAATTTGTCTTTTTTTTTTTTTTTTTAATAGTGAGACGATTAAGGAGATTATAAGCTATATATAGACGATTGTATCAATTAAGACAAATAGCCTGAATTTTATTTTTTAAAATCTTTTTCCCCTGCCCTAAATTAGTTACTGATCATGACTATATATCGAGAAAATGAATTACAAACACCCTAACTATACCTCCAGAACTCTTACGAAGAGGAAAAAAAAACTACGCAAGCCTATAAATAAATTTGTCCCTTTCTATGAACTAGATAATAATTTCAAGTTCACTCATGGGGGTTTTGCATTCAAATTACATATGTACTACCATTTAGCATGCATCAATATTATTATATTAAGGGTAAATTGCAAAAGAAACAAAAAGGGAAAAAAAAAAAACTGAGTTTTGCGATATTCTAATGAAAAACCCCTCATATATTTTTTTAGGAAAATAAGATTCTCCCTATTTTGTAACTCGTTGTATGATGTTATCTTCTGTGCAAAGACATATATACACTGAATAATTAATTACAAGTCAAGAAATTTAATGGACTTCTCAAATACGGTTGTTCGTGTTTGACGCAATCTTACCTCCATTTTATAGCAACTACTTCTCAATTTTGGATCTTGTTTCCCCGAGCGACAAAATTTCTCCATATGAACTCCAATGATTCTCACTTCTTATTGATTAATTTGGTGTAATCTAAGGTATGTTTTTTAATATTGTTCATATAGTTTAGTTTTTATTCTCAATACCTGTAGCTATCTCAATGGTTCAGGCTAAAAAAAATTGTAAACAAGAAGTTAGTTTAATTTTATTGTTTGTTTGTTTGATAAATAGTCTATACCTGATTGAGTTTTTTTATTTCAAAAAATTCGAAGTAGTGTTGTATATTTTTTAGGGTTACGATCGATTCAAGTAAGTTTTTCTTTTTCTTTCGATCTTTACCAACGAAAAGGATTCTAAGTTAAAACTACAAATATCAAGACTCTTTTTACTTGATCTCTCAAAACACAAAACTCAGTACCACATTGCAAATTGTCTCTCAAATTAGCTGAAATATCTTCTTTAGTTCTTTTGAACTTTATTACCTCGGTATCATCAGTGGCGCCGTCTCCTTTGGCGCCGAAATCGGCAACAGAAATAACCCGTTTCGATCCGGGTCGGGCAATACTTGAAAATCCAGATTGTGGGAGCTTCAATAAGAAATCAAACCTCCCTGCTGCACACAAAAAACTTAAAGACCATAAGATATTCATGAACATGTTAAAGCAAAACAGTACAATGACAAATGTTGTTATCATCGTTTTCATAGTAACTGGCATTAAGATTTCGAGGAGCTACTCTCTAAATTATTTTCGTTTTGGGTTTGAGTATATAACAAGTTACACAAAAGATGGGGAGTTTATGTTTAAATCTTTATTAGTATATAATTATACAACTTTATTATTCTATCTCTCCTTCAAACCATGTGCTATTTTTATATACATTTTTTTATATATCAAAACAAAATCATGATGTGCTATTTTATCCTGGATTTCCTTTTCCGATCGGCTTTGATATCCTAATTTAAAAATCACAACCCTAAACACCAATCTAACTAAAAATTCCCGATAGTGATATATATATATATATATATATATGTTAAGTTTTTTTGAATCTCTATATATGTTAAGGTTAATTACATTGTATCCCCTGAGGTTAATCATATTCTAATGTTTTCCCCCTCTTAATTTTGAAATTAATATGTTCCTGCATTTTGATGGCGTTAAGTTTTACCGTTGACGACTAAACTACCTTTAACAAATAACTACATTTACAATCTCTGGTCATCCAAGCCTTTCATTTCCCTTCACCTGTGCAAATTTCAGTTTCCACAAAGAACGAAATTATTGTACATGTTTTGTGTGATTGCTAATTTCTGGCAACAGTGGCCGTCACTTTGCCGCACCACCACCATATGTCCATATGACGACCGGCTATTTGATTGATTATTTGATTGCTTCGACCCGAAGTTATTGACCAATTTTTTTTTTTTAGTTACACTTGTTTTATTAAATCGCATGTCTCTTAAATCATGCATCGAAGAAAGTTTGAATTTTATGGGGTGTACTATTTTTTCTCTTTTATTCAGTTATCATCCATGTGACGGAGATGGGAGGAGAAATTTTTGGATGGAAACTTTCTACTACATAAAACATTTAGAAATGCATACAGAAATTTGACATATGTAAAATTTAAGTGACTTGTCCATGACATAAAAACTCTCAAAATTTGAATAAATCTACCTTATTTATAGAATGCATATAATATATAGAACATAATCTAAGCACTCTGTTCTGTACAAAACGTGTACTTTGAATCATATTGACCAATAACGAACGTATATATACATATACAATGATTTCAAGTTGCAGCTAATGTTACTAGGTTGGGAGTGGTTATTTGTTGGAGCAAGCTTTTACTGGAAGAAAAGCAAGAAGATGGGAAAACTGAACCCTGAGTAAATCCATGGGCTTGCCAACAAAATGATTTCGTCGTCTCTCCAAATGATGATAAAAGTTGAATGTCTTCTAAGTATAAATGTTCACACGGTGCGTCGTCGCTGCAAGCAAATCTTATTGCTTCTTCCGTCGCAGATGTTCCCTGGATATGTGCAAATGATATATTCTCCACTTTAACAGCCAATGTCTGCATATCATATATTCCTTCCATCACTTAAAAATTCATTTTTTCACTACAAAAGCGCACAATGCATACTTTACAGTATGATTCGATGGAAATTGCACCTGGTTTTCACATGGTATTAACGAATCACAGTAATACTGAT
>JANIEQ010000906.1:0-11261 GCA_024708375.1 Oxalis stricta | reverse complement strand
AGTGTGTTTGAAATGTGAGCTTAGGGAGTTGCAGTTGATGTGTTTGAAGAAATGACTGTTAGAGGTTGTTTCACCAGTGCATCATACTTGGGTAATTTTTTAGTGCCTGTGTGAACACTAGCATAGGAAAGTATGGATCGGAGTAGCACAAGAATGTAGGATTTCATTTAATTACCTTTGTTGAGGTGGTTGATGAGTTATTATAAGATTAAGATCTCTCTCACGGACATCTGTTATTTGTGTGTGTGCACTTTGTATACTGTACTGCATTTTATAAGAAGAAATGATTGAAGTGTCTTGGTTAATGCATGTGATTGTGGACATGCTAGCAGGCTGTATGCTTTTGGTTTTGTAAGTCCCTTAAATTGTTATGGCATGTGTTTACTGACTATCTTTTTACTGTACTCCCTATACTGTTCTTGGATCCAAACCCTCGAATTTAGCATATGTTTGAAAAGGATAAGATTTCTAGTCTGCAAATGTTCGGAATCGTATCTCTTATTTAGCTGATTTGTCATCCAGATTGACTCTACTGATCTTTGTTGCCTATTAGTTCACTCTAGTAACAGAGCATTCTAAAATGCACGTAAAAATGAGCCAGTAACTTTCGAAGGGTATTCATTTTGCCAACACTGTCCAATCAAGTTGCTGATTGTCATGTATCTATTATTACTAACATCCATGAAATTGCACTGAAGACGATTCCATCGGCCTCTCCAAATTGAAATCAGAGCGTGTGCTTGAATCTATGTGTCTCTTTGATGTCGAGAAAGTCCGAACTCTTAACATGGAAGGCAAGAAGAAGAAACGAGGTGGATTTGTAGCCGCCAGACCAGACTACAAGAAGGCATTTGTTACTCTGAGGACTCCGTAGTCCGATATCGCCTGATCTTTAGCAATCCGGATTATACAGGAAGATAAGGAGACAATGAATAAGCCGAGAAGAGAACTAACTTCGTAGAGGAGGAAGGTGACTCGAAAAAGCATTGGCTTCATGGAGAAGAAAGAGGTCACGAGAAGGGTAGATTTGGAAAAGGTAACGACAACAAGCCTAGAGTTGGAAAAGGTGGTCGTGGCGGTCGCAGTGGTGGTGGGTGGGCTTCTGATGCAAACACAGCGAAGTTTCCATGGACAGGTATGAAGTCTGCAGCTGCACAAACAACTAGTTACATTTTTTATACTGATCCAAAACTTGTTCAGAAGTTTTTTATTTGTGTGTTCTTTGAACTAGAATTTTTAATTTAGCTATACAGATTGATTGAAATAAAGATTACTAAATGGCTGCTTTTGGTAGATTTATCTTACAATGAAGTTCAGTTTTTATCTTCCAGGTTTCAAATTGATTCGTGTTCTATAGGTTGCTCAGTCTCTAGCACAAGAGACCACATAAAAACATTGTCAATACATGTTCATAGTACATTGCTATATTATTTACTAAGTTCACATATTCTAGGTAAAAGAATACCTCAAAATATAAGCCCGGTATTAGGATCAGATCACCATAGCAAATGGAGAGAATTTTCTCCACTTCAATTCTTCTCCAGCAGGAACTTCATAATTATTGGGTTTACTGTCATCCTCAGCATCGTCTCCTGCTTAATTCTCTGTCACTCGAATCAAACTTATCCTTAAACCCTAGAAAACTAAGCCTAAATTTCGACGTTAAGCGAGAAATGGGATTTTGGGAGTTGTTTTAAGAGGATCTGTGAAGAGCTCAAGCTTCATATTTGAAGACTAAGACAAACAAAGTTGAACCCAAGACAAACAAAGTTAATTTAAATTGATTTTTTGCATAAGTATATGTCTCATTTGGTTGTGAAATTTGAATTTGTTACATTAGACATACAAAAGTTTCATCCTTTTCAACGTTTCATGATTGAATTCCATCGTTTTGGGTACCATGTTCACTGTATTGGATTATATGTTTTATGTGCTTAATTTGGAGCTTTTGGACTCTGGAAATGGGTATTTGGAACTGATTGTTTGAGTTCTCGTGCATAAATGGTTGCTCAACGACTTCTTTGATTTTCTATTAGATTCCTTTGTTACTGTAACTCAATCAGGAACTGATTTTTTGCGAAGTTACTTTGCTGACAGATGATTTGCTAGTATAAAATTTCTCCCATTCCTTCAACAAGGAGGAAAATCTAGATAAGCCTGCAAGTCGAGGAGCTATTAAGTTACAACTCGGAAAATTTAATCAGGCTACAAGTCGGGATGTTCTAAATAACATTATAACTCGGGAATATTTTAACAAGGCTACAACTCGGGATGTTTTAAACAAGTCTACAAGTCTGGATGTTTTGAACGAGGCTACAACTCGGTAAAATTTTAACAAAGCTACAACTCGGAAAAAATTAATAAGGCTACAAGTCGGGATGTTCTAAATAACATATAACTCGGGAATATTTTAACAAGGCTACAACTCGGGATGTTTTAAACAAGTTTACAAGTTTGGATGTTTTGAACAAGGCTACTACTCGGTAAAATTTTACCAAAGCTACAACTCGGGATGTTACTAACAAGACTTCAACTTGTTAAACTTTCAACAAGGCTACAAGTCGTGTTATTCCTAACGAAGCTACAACTCGTTAAACTATTAACAAGGCTACAAGTCGGGATGTTCCAACAAAACTACAAGTTGTTAAAAATTTAACAAGGCTACGAGTCAGGAGATTCCGAACAAGCCTACAAGTCAGGATGTTCTGAACGACGCTACAACTCGTTAAAGTATTTACAAGTTTACAAGTCGGGAATTCTACCACTCTAGTAAGTTACTACTAGGCCCAAGAGTTTTCTAAAGAGATCATCTGCTCCTTATTGTTTGGTTAATTTGAGTGTTGAGTCCCTATTTTACTGAATCGAGTAAAAGGTCCTTTCCGTTTTGTGCTTGGTCGATTATTTGGCATCTTTGATTACTCTTCATTTTATCCAATCACAATAGATGTAAAGCATACATAATGTATGTCGTGAAAGATTGTTTTTCAAGAATCATTGACACAGGTTTCGGAGGAAGACCTAGAGGAAATAAATAAGTGCCATTAGGAATTTGTTTTATCAGGTCTTGAAAGGATCAGGAAGTGTCCTGAAAAGTATTATTAAATGAAAAAAATTATCAAAAATGATCATATTCATATAAAAGTTTAAATTATAATTTCGTATCATAAAAGCTAGAGTAATAGAATTTCAGTAAGTATCATAACTTGGACCGCAAGTTTTTGTCGGACAACTTTTCAAGACCTCCGAACTGCATTGGCTTCTTTAACAGCTCGTCTCTCTCAGCAATGAACTTAGCAAATCGTGAACCTTTCACTTCTTTATTACTATCTTCTACCATAGCTTTTGGGATGTTGGGCAAAGGAGGAAGATCTGGCTTGGGAGATATTGGAGACGTCAAAGACCACACCGATGAAAGGTTTTCGTTTGGTTCGTCGAGAATTCGAAGCACGGATAAATTTTGCATGTCTGTGATAGACCATAATTAGAGAAATAGTACAAGAAACTAAATATCAGGAACTAAAAATGATAAAAATAAAATTTATGTATACCTTTGGAGAACTCAAAGATGGGCGCTAAAACTGCCGTTGGAGATGCTGAAGTTCAAATGTGGTATAAGTTTACCTCCAACATGTCTAGCATTGCTGTATCAAGTTAAAATACTCTATGGTTATATATCTACACAACATATAATTGAAAGTAACCCATATGTTTTACCGCCAAGTAACTGAAATACCACCTTGTGACAAGTCCAATCATCTGGCCATCTGAATTGACAACAGCACCACCACTGCCACCTGGATGGACGGCGGCCGTCGTCTCAAGCATTACCGGAAGCTCAAAATCTTGTTTAGGGAAAAACTTCGAATAGAAGTTGAATGGCATCTTTGCTTTCACAACTTTTGCCACCAATGCTGATGACACTGACGGAGAAACGCCTGCAAGATTTTTGAAGAAAGAACATTATTCCATATGCCGCCAGGTGGAAAGACTTGATTGGACATTCAACGGATAAATAAGAAATAAAAATGTAGTTAGTTACCACTGAGAGGGCCTAAAAGTCCATTTCCGATAACATAAGCAGGGGATCCTACACGTGGATGCTCAAAAGAAACATTGATAGGACAAAGCTGATCTGGAACATTCTCTAGCTGTATCAGGGCAACATCCACATGCCCAGTACAGATAAATACAACTTTAGCATCAAACCACATCCAAGGCTCTCCATGATTCAGCCGGACGCGAATATTTCCATGCCTTGTGGAAGAAAAACTTGAATTAGTTTTCCCCCGCCCTTTTCTGTTAGCTATAGAAATATCCAGACTGTTTGATGTCCTTTCTGATAAATTCCAACTTTCTGATTCATTTCTTTTTCTTCCGCCACTAGCAGTTGTTTTGCCAAACCTCCATGGTTCTAACAGGTGGGCATTTGTAAGTATCAGTCCTTGGTCATTAAGAAGAATGCCAGATGCCCAGATACCACCATCAATGGTGATAAGACAAATGGAAGACATTGTCTCTTCAACTACTTTTGGTGAAGACGAAAAAGAACCAGGCTTTTCTTCAGCTCCATGCGGCTCCTTTAGCAGCAATTCACAGAACCGGTTGCAATAGCTTCCCAAGGAATTACCAGCTGTCACCAGAGGCTACAATTTTGTAATGCATTAACCAAAGAAGCTTGGAAAAAATTAAATTAAGAATGACTAATGGAAATTTACCTGAATCTCAGCACCACTAGTCCTCTGCCTTAGTGGTCTGATCAAGATACCAACAAAACCTCCATCTTCACCGAAAACAGGACCACCTTCCATTCCTGGAATGGTTATTGTCATGTTAGAATCACAATGTCATACAAACAAACAACCCAAAGGAACATGGAGCGGAAGATTTGCACCAGGAAGACAACGAATGTCGGCCATGAGCAGTGATCTATTGGTGGAAGTGGCCGGGTAGCAGTTGGAAACAGATCCCATAAGATATACTGAATGAAGCAGATTTAAAGTAGCATGAAAACAAAAAAGGAAAAAATAAGTTAATATTACAGCAAAATTGAACAATAACAACACTTCATGATAACAACGCCGCCCAAGTCGACAACTTTGCAAGACATTCAATATAGACAGAGAGTGGGTGGAAAGGAAATATACCTGTTAAAGAAGTGAGTTGGTGAGAGGATACCAAAAGGAGAACCCATTGCTAGTAGAAAGTCTCCTCTTTTGATTAGGGGTGAAGGGAATATGTCTGGCAGATCCTGAACAACATTAATCCACAATGTTAAGTTATTTCAGAAGTATGCAAAAGAAATGCTTCAATCCATGATGGAGCGGGATACGGGAAACAAGAAGTCTTTTGGGATTTCATTATTATTTGAAAGTTATTACTAAGCGTCAAAGTTAAAGTAATGAAAGGAAGGGAACTACACCTTTGATTGCATGGAAAGTCCAATTATAGCAAGTCTTGTTGTGGACTTTGCCGAAAGACTTGGATGGCCAGATTCGCCGACAAAAGATTTATTTTCATCTTCAATCTGAAAAAGATTGTGGTATAAACATGCGAAAATATATTCGAGGAGAGGGAAGTACTACTTGAGAAAAGATAACTTAAAAGAGAATGGACTGCAAATCTGAATATAAAAAAGAAACTGAGTTGAGAGTAGAAACAAGGAAAAAGCTGATCTTGGATTACAGCAACAGAGATAATTAGCGAAGTTAAAAAAAGAATCCAGGAATAGGTCACCGATTGCGAAAAAGAGTGAAGGAGCAGATAAAAATTTATGTCAAGGAAGGCATCTGAATGTTAAACAAAGAGAAATTCAAGTCAAACATACTTGAGCCTGAATAAAAGCATTCAAAGGCTGGGGACTGCTATCATTTGAAGCAAGAGACCAACCAAATTCCCATTCATGATTCCGTGAGCCTGAAGAGACTTTGATGATTGATTCCAGGGCAAGGGAGGATGCAGGGACATCAACCTTCATAAAATTACCCATAATTGGATTATCGAATATAACAATAGTAGACGACAAAAAAAGAAAAACCTGGTGAACTAAAGCTCCCCACTTCCATAGTCTACAGTAACAATAAGTAGACTAAAGAAGAATAATATAAGACTTATCCAGAAAACTAGAAGCCTAAGACAACAACACGGATTAATGCAAACAACATTGCGAACCAGGTTTTCACACTCGTGGGGATCAATGAGTAAGCTTTTGTTACAAAGCTTTGTAAGACAACTAGCTTCGTTTGATCTACCCAAAAATTTAAGTAGCTAACTTCCAACAGTTCATCAATTACTTTCTAGTTATCTAAAAAAATTACCAGCTTCATCAGTTTTCCAGCCACCCAACATGATTCTTCTTTATCTACATCTCCCTGCCAAACAAAGAGTTTTGAGCCATTATAGTGAAGACTACAGTAGTAACTTCAAATTCATCAACAACTTGGCATTTAAAAATAACAGTCTTTGTTACGTTTACCTCAACCAATATATCAATCTGAGCATCCCGAATCAACTCAGGTCTATCCTGCGACAATAAATAAGCACCGAAATTCAAATAAAATAAAAATCAGAATGCAGCTAAAGAAGTGCCTAATTTACGTAGTAATAGTTTAACCTGAGGCAAGTTCTGTCTATGTTGCAGAGACAAGAACGGCTCAACAACAGAAACCACTGTAAGAACAAACATCAGGTTCAGATCATCGTCAACACCACCCCAGATTCTCTTAGCCTCGTCCGAATTGCAAAGCATATGTGGCAATAACACACCAGAAGCTGATAACGTCGTCTTACCAGAACTACAAATTACCCAATACAGCAAAAATTACTAAACTTTCTATATGGGTTTATAATAAATTCATGAAAAAATTGAAGCTTGACATGTGTTTAAGCTCACTTGTATAAATGGAAAGCATGTTTATGCATCTTCAATCCTTTTGGATCCTGATATTTATTGAAGCAAACACAATAAATACACTAAAGAAGACATTCCAAGTGATAGAATTGATTACACAGTTTATGATTTTGGCGCGCTTATGAGATTGAAATCAGTATGAACTTACAGGGCCTTGAACATTGACCAAGACGGAAAATTTACGGGCGAAATCGACGATACTCGACGAACCCATTTGTGGGAATTGATTGATTACTCTCAGTGCTAACAAAAAATTTCTGATTGAATTTGAGTTGTTTTGACTTAATTTATTTATATGGATGGTGAACTGTAGAAGAAGATGAAGACATTAAAAATTTTGTAACATCGAGGTGGGGTGGGTAAGAGAAGAACGGCCACTTGGTCAACTTCGTTTCAAATCGATTTTTAATCAAATTGGCTCTGAATTGGTTCGTTTGTTTTTGTTTCGAATTGTGAAAAGGGACGTTTTGGCTACTCAATTTTATAAACTTACAATAATTGGTCCTTTTCTTTTCAATTTCAATGCCAACGTATTCAGAATGTAAAAATATATGCTTTTAAAGGAAACGGAAATAAAGTAGACCATCTTCTGTTCAAT
Source organism: Oxalis stricta (assembly GCA_024708375.1). Taxonomy (NCBI): domain Eukaryota; kingdom Viridiplantae; phylum Streptophyta; class Magnoliopsida; order Oxalidales; family Oxalidaceae; genus Oxalis; species Oxalis stricta. The sequence goes on along the minus strand of JANIEQ010000906.1, from coordinate 3,756 downwards.
AGAAATCAATGAGGAATGAGCATTTGTATTTTACTGCTAAGAAAACTTTTTTTTTTTTAATAATCGACAAAAGCCATAATTCATTCACTCGAATCGTCCAAACGGATAAGATTTGCTATGTCCTCAGACAAATTGTTAGATGGAAAACAAGTCAAAGTGGTCAAGCATGAAGTATTGAGTTTAGAAGAAGCTATTGGCTAACTTATTTCCTTCTCTTCGCTTCCTTATCTGATCAATCACCAAGCCCATTACCGCCATACTCTTATTCCTCTACTTGAACTCCTCCATCAGTTGCCTTCAAACACAAGCTTAAAAATTGCCATATTTTTTGCTAGCAAGAGTAAGAAAATTTTATTATATTCCAGAGGAACCAAAAAATTTGATGATAACGGCATTCAATTCAATGTTAGAGGTAAAACAATCTAAAAGGTAAAGGGAAACATCTTTAAAATTCAGATGGACAAAACTTTCGAAAAAAATATATCAGGGACTGAATCTATACAATTTGCCCTCCAATTGTGAACCGTTTCAATAAAACGATCCAACAATACTGACCCGAACCGGTCTAAACCGAATTTGGCCACCCGAGTACGAATCCGCCTCTCGTTTTCTGTCTCTATAAGAATGAAAGGTCGAGCAAACGAAATAAAGAGCAAAAAACATACACTTACATACATATTCTCACCACCAACACCGCCTCCGTTAAACGGCGGCGACACACACGTACAACTGAAAGCAATGCCAGCCCAGAAGCGCCCTTTAGAGCAGGAAGAGGAGGATGAGGAGGAAGAAGACAACAACGATTTGCTTCATCAGAATCAAACAGACGATGAAGAAGCCAACAGCAAAGACTACAACGATGACTCAAAGGAAGAAGAAGAAGATGGTGGTGATGATGATAACAGTGATGACGTTGACGGTGCTGCTAAACCCAAGGGTTCGCTTATTATTAATTCAAACATGGGTTGTTCTCCAGTTTTTTGAACTTGCTTTGCATTTCGTTTGTTTGTATAGCTTGATTGTTGTTTTTAAGCTTGTAATGTTTTGTTTCTTCTGGGTTTCTCAGAATCAGATCGTAGCTCTTCGAGAGCGACGATGATGACGACGGCTATAAAGACCAAGAGTAAGTCAGCTCTTCTCTTACTTCATCTCAGTTCGTGGATTCATCATTGAAATCAATGATAATAATATTTTCTACTGTTTGTTTATCGATATGAGTTTGGATCACTCCTGAGAGATCTCATTTACTTTATGGCTATTTCTTTTGTCATTGTTGTATTGATATCAGTAGCTTGCTATGGTTCTCGTTGATTTGTCTTGCTTTTAATTGATGTGCATAAAGGTTTATTTTGATATTGTTGTTTTTGCTAATGTTACGATGTTTCCTATTGTCACTGGTTTTTCCTACATTGGCTAGCATAATCGAGGTTATATTATGGGATGGCTTTTGGCTCGGAGAACTCTATGTAGTTTTTCATGTCATGAAATTGGTCTGAAGTTTAGCTGTTTCTAGATTACTGATAGTTGGTCAGAAGTTGACATAATTTGGAATTCAGACTCATATCATGGCACCAGAGCAAGAGAATTCATGTTTGCTTTAGGAGCATTAATATTTTTGGTTGTTGTCAGCTTTGATGCATGCATATTTCCTTATGAAGGGATACACCATTCTGAGTTTAAATACGATAGTTGGGATTTCATCATCATTGTCATTTTTCTCCAGAGGAGTACTGTTTTATGATCTACAAGCTGTATAACTTAGGTAATACTTGTCCTTTTGGAATTCACTTGCAGGTTTATCTCGAGCACGATTAGCTGATATACGCAAAGAAGTGCAATGTCCAATCTGTCTAGGTATGATCTCTCTCTTTTCTCCACATGCCTCTTCTAACTTGTACCGGTTAAATTTTCTAGGCTTTAGATTCTTTTGTTCTCAAGAAAAACTTCACCGCACTTGTAATGGCTAATTTTGGGGCTCCTCATCCCCTTCACAACATAGCTCCTGCTATCAACCCTCCACCCACTCCTAGGGGCCGATAGGTGTTGTCAGAATGCAAACCTTGAAGCCCAAGTGCGATGTAATGTCACTGGAGTGCCTGCACATCCGTTGGCTCGAAGTTCTAGAGACTGATTACATCCCCTTATGTCTCAGATAACTCTACATGAGACTGCAATCTTATCTACTGCAAGCTAATTCCTCTCCTTATACCCAGGTGATTCACCCAGCTGTCTCATCTGTACTATCCTTGCTTCATCACTGTCCTCTACTACCTCAACCACATGGATGGAGGACTGGATGCGCTTGCACCTAAAAGTGGTCTGACAACTGGATGGGTTGGGCTCCACCTCACTCACAAAATCTATATGGGTCTTCGGGCTCTTCACATCCAAGTGATGAGAGCTGTGGAAACTTCTGGCGGTTTGGTGACTGGATCTGAGTACTCTGCTCCTTCTGAGAGAGATTTGCTATACCTTCCCCTTAGAAAAACCTTTGGATTCCCTGGCTCCTTTTGGCTTGTGCTTTCAAAAGTATAGTCTTGCTTCCGCCGTCGGCCACCGGCACTTACGGCAACTGTAACACCAACTCTTCCTAGCACTCCTCAATGGACTCCGGCAAAAAGTTTTGCTTTTGGAGATGCATTCTCTTCTCATCTTCCTAACGTGAGCGTTTTTATATCTCGGCCACGTTCAACTTGCGCTGCCGCCTACTCAGAGCTTGTACCACAGAAGCTCTGCTCCTCAAATGACGTCGATGGCCCCTGCCACATGGGTACTCTTTTCAACGAGGCGTGCGTCATCAACAGTGCGCACTGAAAACCATGCCGTCTCTGCCCCCGGAGCCTCACTCGCCTATGCAGGTGGATTGAGACTCTGGCAAGACGCTGCCCACCGCCTTCACACTCTCCACGTCCCTGATAACTTGGATGTTAATGTCACCAATGTCCCGAATTCCTGGAGCGCTGCCCTCCGTCTCGATCAGGATGCAACCTGGGTCGGTCCTCTCTTTGCAATGATGGCTAAATACTGCCAATTTTGGAAAGGTTCGTGTCCTTTATCTGCTTGTTCCCCTGATGCTTCTGCGGCCGGATCTGTCTGCTGTGTTGCCACCCGTTCTTTGGACCATCTTCAATGGCCCTGACTGGATTCCACTTGCTGGTAAACCGAACCAGCACTCAGCATGGTAACATCAACCAAGCTGGCCATTGCCAATTGCGTTCCTGCTCTCGACCTGACATTCAGCGCCTGCTACTTCTGTTGAAGACATTCATAGTTCTCACGTTTATGCCGCTCTGACCTACAACCTCAACCTCAACCTCAACCTCAGCCCCAGTGAAGAAGTTGTCCATGTAGTCACTAAAGGCCCTTTCTGGAATATCGCTCCTGATGCCTACCACATGACTGGAATCAATACCCTGTCTGGCATACTCTCCTCGATCACTCGTGCATTATCACTCTTGATAGTCGTATTGACTCGGATCTTCAATGAAATTTCATGTCCAAAAGTGTAATCAGATTGTTATTCGATATATCCTTCTGGGTTGTTATGTGTAATATACTAAAATCTATTAGCGGAAGCTTGATATCGACCTCTTTTAAGTTTTTAAGTACCTATCTACAATGATCACATTATTGAAGTTATGCACGAAAACGTGAAAAGCGTTTCACCACAATGGGGGGGGGGGGGGGGGGGGGGGGAGAAAAAAAAAAAAAAAAAAAAAAAAAAAAAAAAAAAAAAAACAGGCGGTAACTGAACAA
>JANIEQ010000905.1:0-25025 GCA_024708375.1 Oxalis stricta | reverse complement strand
TCTGACTTCCTCATTGAAACGCTTTTCACGTTTTCATTGCCACTTCAACAATTTATTAATTTGCTGCAGTTTTTGTTTTAAAAATTAAAAAAAAAAATCTTACTCAACAAAATTGAATTACATATTTTTCTTTCTAAATTGGCACCTTCAATGTAGTTACTTAAAAGTATATTTATCATAATATTTTAGATTTCGTAAATAAATATTATTTTCAATTTTTTATCAGAATCGAACGTGAATCAATATATAATTAAGACATTTTCTTCTTCAAAGCTGGATTTTAAGTTGAGTAGAATATTGTATTTGGCATATTAAAAAAATACTATTTTCATTGAAGTTAATTTGCATGTGCAATATGAGTTTTACTTCGTTGGGTTTTTTTTTTCTTTCCAAAATTCATCCAAAATTGATAATGAAAAGAACAATATTCATGTATATAACCTGATTTCACCGGCTTCAAACAAGGTGGATCTGGATTGGACGTCGCTGATCGAAATAGTCATGAATTTTCAAATTCGGTTGCATGATTTAATTTGGTGGGATCGTGGAGAGTTTATTATCGCTATCGAACTACTACATCCGTCTCAAAATACATGATGTTTTCTATATATATTTAGTATGTAGATGATATTTAATTTTAGTATATTTTTTTCATAAGTAATGATGTAGCCAATTAAAATTATGAAAATCGTAGAAAATGCAGATTTTTTTATTATATTAAATCTTGATTCATAAAATATTACAACAAATAATAATTAATTTTACTAATTCACTAAAATTACATGATAATATAGTCTTACTAAAATGCCATTAGAAATAAATTATTTGATATTAGTCCAATTTATATTTGAGGATTTATTAAAAAAATTAATAATCATATTTCTAAAGATTATATATTTTTTCCAATTTATATTTGGGGACAAAAAATTTTAATAATGATATTGTGTTTGTAAGGATTTATATGGTTATTATATAATTTAAAAATTAAATGAGAGAAAGAAAAAAGTAATCATAAATGGTTATTATAATAAAAAATTAGTAATGATAATGTATTTTGTAAGGACGTATATGGTTATTATTATATGATTTAAAAATTAAAGAGATGGTTATTATTATATGATTTAAAAATTAAAAAAGAGAAAGGAAAAAAAATTACAAATGTCCACATGAGTGGGATTCGAACCCAAATTTTCTAAGTTAGCAACTAGTACAGCCTACCACTACACCACACCCTCATTTGATGTCTTTATGATGAAGAAAAATTTATATATTTTTTTATTATAATTTTTTTCCCACAAAATTGGATGGACCTTGATCCTCTTAAACTACATGTAGGTCACGCCCTCGCTCGGAATAAACAACATCGTAATACTTTGTTTTACTCTTTCAATAAGTTTGTTAGTACTTCTTTAAGATATTGTAATATATCTTAATTTGTTTTCTTATGAAAGAACAATATTCATGAAAGAACAATAAGTTTGTTTTTACTCGCAGTAAATATGCATGAGCATGATTTGATTTTTATTGAGTAGGATTATAAGAAAAAACTATCCTCATTCCATGCTAGGCAGAGGAGATTCAATAAAAGGCAAGGAATTCAAGTGGATGAAACCTATCGTATATTAATAAGCCTTTTAAATATTTCAGTCCATATCTTAATTTCACGTCTATTAATCAAACTTAACAAGATTTTAATTCTAATACTACGAATGTTGAATTGTTTCTTCTTTCAATCAGAAACCCCAAAGTCTCAATAAAGGAGAACAATGGATTTCCTTATAAAGATTTTCGAAATTAAAAGATGAAGTTCATGTCCAAAATTCTTTAAAGTTGTATTTTCGTCATTTCTCCAAGGAGATCCGAATTTTGGACATGAAAAACCATTTTGGAGTTTGAAGAACATGAAAAAGAAAGCTTTGGGATGATGATATGATGCCATAAGCCCTTTAGAAATAATGAAAGATGAGATTTTGATTCATAAGTAATACTACACTAATCTAAATTTATTCAAACTAAAGCATAAATTAAAAAAAAAATAAAAATTGCACTTGAAATCTACATATTTGCTAATTTGAAAGCTCCAATTTTTATTATGAAAATCAAGAACTATCTATTACAAAGAAACACAAAGCTTAAATAGATAAAAAAATCTCAATCCTCACTTTTCTAAAAGAACCAATAGCAATAGAGATGCATTTCTAGCCTTAAGATCTTGTTTGGGCATCACTCTCACCATCTTGACCATCCAAATCAAAGTACAAAAAACTTTCTGCAGAATATTCATACTGGTCCTCTGCAAAATTACAGTTTTGCAGTTTGGTCCTTCTATTTTCTTTTTCTTCAAAACAACCCTTCTTTCTTCATTAATCACAAAATTAAATCCCAACACTTTCAACTTAAAATATAATACACATACCTTCAAGCACATATATAAGAAACAAAAATTTATATGATTATTTCATCATCATGTAGTTAATCACAATAATGCAATTATGAAAAAGACATACCACAACACTTCCATTCTCTAAAGTAGTATAATATCTCATGGTCCAAAAATCCTAAATAGAGCCAGGAGTAGTTGGAACATAGGTTTCGAAACAATTTTAGTCACATTTTAGATGAAATGGATTGAAAAAATGCAACTTTATTAACTCCCACTAACCTATGTATATAAAAGTTCAATTGTTCCAACCGTTTCCAACATGAATTTTGTAAGATCTCGAGACCGCGACAATCCCCAACCAAGATGGACAATCTTTAAGGATCTCCGTAATCTGTGGTGCACGTATCGTTCAAGAGCTTCGTTAGCCTGCCACATGACATAAAACACCTATAAATATAAAAGTTATATAGTATAGAGACTAGTTCTAGATAAAATTTATAGTTCAAACATTTATTCTAATGAAAGGTTCAAGCACAAACACAAATGTAATGTTCAATAAGAAATTAAAATATCATCATAATAACTAATATACCAGTCTTATAAAAATATATTTTTAACATAATACTTTAAAACTTCCAACATAAATGTTAAGTAATATCTTCTGAAGAATATAAAACTCTAAATAGACTAGGTATATATCATATCTCTTATAATATGGATATGGCTATAAACGATAAAAAAACATAACAATTTTCACTTATCTATTTCTAATATAGGAGTCGCTATCAAACTAATAACCCTCAATTATAGAACTTCTGACATGATGAAAAAATATGCTCTTTCTCAACCCAAACAATCGTAGACTCTATTCTCCTTTGTATGATCATGATCTATAATTATATAAGAAAAGTTACGTAATAAGGCTAACAAAAAAAGTAACAAGGCTAACAAAATAACCAATCCTTAATCGTGCATGCTCATAAACTAAGTCCTAAAAGATTATTAAAACAATCAAACAAAATAGAGTCAAACAAACCAAGCATAGGTAGAAAAAAGGTAGTCAAAATCGGGTTCCTAAGTAGGAAATGAATAGACGATAAGTATGTGAAACAAGAAACAATAGAAAAGTTAAGTTCTTGAAATTGAAATTCCTACTTATATTAAATTTATATTAAATATATGGAAAAATATATGACTTAAAAAGAATATTAAAAGTTTAAAAATTAAAATATAAAAATTCTAAAACTTAACAAAGCATAAGATGAGAACAATAGGAACGTAGTTCCCATCTGATCCTACGTTCCGGAACTAAATTCCGGCTGCTCTTACATGTCCATTCCAAAAGGTGAGAATTGGTGCGTCAAACGATAGTCCGGGACGTAGGCTCGGCCGATCCTACGTTCCGAACATCACGTTTCTTGACTACCAATGGGTAGAAATGCATATTTAAAAAATATATAACAATCTCATCGCATATGCAATAAAATTAGATCAAACCTTTGATTTAAATAACAATATATTCGATTATGAGCTTTTTACACCATAACTCCATGTTTTTGGAAGATAGATCGATTAAAGAAACCGAGTCGCGAATATATATTGGATTGATTTGTAGACCCAATCAACAATACTAAAGAGATTATAACTCTTTCATGATTATAAGATCTTAATTTATGCATACTTGTCCGATTTATCAATCCAATGTTCTAAAACTATAGCACAATAACTATCGTGATCATTCATTATGTCGTCTATGATGTAGCCATAGTTTCATGATGACATCAACTTTTTGTCGAAGTAAGAAGGAGGCTAGCCAACATAAGAGTAGTAACGATAGATCCCCAAATGTTGATTTTTAGAGTCTGTTTTAATTGGTTTGATAGGGTTTTAATTATATAAGTACATTTACAAAAATCTTTCCAATTTGGATTTTAATTTTTTGATTAATTTATACACAGTCTTGAACTTCATAAAAATAAAAATTCTAAACGTAAGATTCTTGATGGTGAATATTTTTTGCTATTTGTTGGTAGAATGTTCCACTTCGTCTCCAAGAACTCTTGAAAAAGGACATTCTCCAAGTGAAATTGAGGAATTCTCATAATATGACATGGATTGTCCCGTTAGTATCACCTGGATTAGAAAGCTTAAGCAGTGTTAAACCATCGTCAATCGAAGCTCAATACACACTTCGTCATGGTTTCAGATTCGGCAAAAGACAATTGGAGATTATTCGTTATGGATGACAAATTAAAAGTTGGTGATGTTTGCATGTTTGAGCTCATAGATGGGAATCAAAATAAATTCAAAGTTCATATACTCCCAATTGGTGGCAAAGATGATCAGTGGGTAAGCATATATAAAAAATCTTGTTAACGAGTTCATATTATAATTAATGTCAGTAACTTGATATTTCAAATTGATTTATATTTTATTATAGGAAGAAGCTCAAACAGAGCTTGAGAAGTGAAAGCCTTTTGCATTGTGGATTCTTGAAGTTGTTGGTGAAATGAAAGTCGATCTCGCCCAATCAAGTTAGCTGCTTCTCTATATTTCAGTCTTATTCGTAATCTCTATTTTAAGTACTAGTATTTTGTAATCTCTCTCGAAACTAATATGGTAGATATGTTTATGATTTAATTTTTTCAACTAATTACTTAAATAAAAAAAATAAAAAAAATAAAAAAACTCAAGTGGTATATTGGTCAAAATATAGCTATGGTGTTGTCCAACTCTCCATGTATATGTTACTTGAAAGCCAAGTTTATCGATATGTACGTAGAATAAACCACAAATGCAATTTTGAATCTAAAAATTCTAGAGATAATTATATGTAAAAGGGTTGAAAAATCACTACCTAGGTAGTTTAACAAAAAGCTAGTACATTGTCTTTTTATCTTCTACTGCAAAAGAATATACCTTTTGTACAACATTGTTCAAATTTCAAGTTAAATATTAGTGATCTTATGAACCCCATGGAAAATAATCTTTTCTTTTGAGAGAGGAAGGTGATTCAGAGTAGTAATTACGATCGTGCTAATGGGGTTTGATGAATTTACTTGACGCTTTGTGTTCTTAGGTGCTTTAAATGTCCTTGAAACATTAGGTTCGTCGATTTCTTCTTCATTGAATAAAAAGATTTCATGTGTTTGATTTAAAAGGATAAATTGGTTAAGAAACTATAAATCATGTGGATTTACCCTTCTTGCCAAATTACTAACTTGCTAGTTGCTACCGCACCACACGCAAAAATGGTCAAAGTCAATTGATATCCAACATTACCATAAATCAACCCTAAACTAGGATATGATTGAAATTGTTTAAACCCCTGAAAGACCGTAGCATCGAGCCAACGACATCCGTCCGAGAATGGCATTCAAGCCATCATTTCTCTTCCGTTTCTGACAATTTGAAGATGGCACAATCCAGGCATATTCTCAAGAATGGCGATCGCTTCATATCGTCGCGAATGTTCATTAATTGAAAATGTTAGGAGTGGACAAGATTTTTCTAACCGCTTCCAAAGGGTTCTTTATATAAATGGCGAATGTGAGATCTAGCGCCTCTAGCAATGGTATTTTGGAGCCACTCAACAAATCCTTCCACAACAATTTCAAGAAATAGCTAGTTTTTCATGATCCTGACATCAGCAGAGAAAGTTTCATTTTGTTTATGAGTCAGTGGTAATTTAACTTTGTATGAAGAAAATTCTAAAAATACATATTAATTGATTAATTGTTGCCGTTGTGCAATGTACTCAAGTAGTTACAGCTCATCGCTTCCAAAATGCTGCACATACTTATGTTCAATTGTGCAAAATGACATACTAGCCATTACGCGATCAAGAATGTCTTCAAACAGATCAAACGTGAGAAATGAACTCCACAAAAAAATTTGAACCATTATTAAGTGGTTGATATACCCTATATGGCTAATATCTACAAGGTATCATATAGCAATTTCAAGAAATTATTTCAGAATTAGAAATAAAATTAACATAATAATATTTGATGAAAGAATGATCCTCAAGAACGGGCTGCACTCATGAATGAGTTCGTATATGATATCTATATAAACACTTTTCCAATATTGTATTAGAGTGGGAGAATTTTATCTCAGTTAGTTTCGATTGTGAAACTCGCATATACGCTTCCTACTGCTGCGTCAATATTGACAATTACCTTTCTCCGATGTAATAAGAAGAAGAAGATCATCAAGTGCCAAAAAGATCATCGTTGCCAAAGTTCTCGATGTTGATTTCGATCAAATTATATGCCCATTGCAAATAAGGAAGTTAATCAACGAAGCATGGCGCACCTTTCACCAAGTCGTAGTCCTTTTTGGAGAACACACAAATTCCTCATGTGAATCTTCCGCCACATGGACGATTCCTTGCAAATCATCCTCCATGAGCGACAAACTTTCACGCATGTTGTTTAAGATCTCGACTACGCCCAGCTAAGAGGATTTTTGTCCTTACGTCTGTCGGGAAATCCAACCAATAGCAGGAGTTTTCTCCATTCTAGAGGGAGATATCGGTGGGTATGGTATGAAACGCAGAGAGCCACGACATGTATGGCTTAAATGGTTTTAGAGTAGTATGGTGCCATTATGAATGTTGAGTAATGTCATTTTCGTTTCCGAAGATTGAAATTGACCAATTAACGTTAAATTGAAGAATAGTACTGAAATTTTAAGGTCAAGAAATTTCAAGAAGGTGTCCGAAGTCCATATTCAATAAACACGTATAATTTTGGGTTAAATTAAATGCTAAGAAAGGGTAATTTCATCATTAAAAATATTTGAGCCAATTCTGATGTTCTTGACAACGTTTTCTTGACGTTTAGAAATTAGAACTCCCAATTTTTATATTAGTTTTTTTTTCAAAGATTTTTTTTCTTTTTGAAGACATAATTTAGGGTAAAAAATTATAAGTACTGCCTTAATTAAGAAAAAGTTTATCCATTCTCCGGTTAGTTTTACAGCATATTAAAGTTAATCTAATGTGCTACGAAGTTTGGGGAAACGAGAAGCTCATAATATTCAGATCCCTCTTATCGAAACTAACTTAAAAAATGAAGAAAATTACGAACAAGACATATAATCTTGTCGATCGGCAAGCTGCCAGATAAGAAAAACCAAGGACTATTAGACTCCAGCACTTGCAGGCACTACAGGAAATAGTAGTCACTGAGTTTTTGGGATGAAACAACATATTAGGTAAAACATGTGGGATGCAGAGAGTGCACCCAAAGATCATACCACTAAGATCTTGCTATAGGCATGAGAAGCGCACCCAAAAATTTAGTCAAACAATTAAGAAGGCAAGAAAAAAATGGTTTTAAAACTTGTGCAACATATAAAACATGAAGCTTAAATTCAAACTGAACGTTGTCAAGTGAGTAAATCAGCCGAATAAGCAAGCATCTAGCATTTTCACACTGAGCAAATCTTTTGGAGAAAAAGAAACCGGCCGCAAACTTCCAAAGTTAAACTAAAATCCAAGATGAAATATGAGTACTACACATTCATGATTGTATAATCTCCACAACCCCACATGTAGGTAACTGCCTAGACGGTTTCAACCGTTAAAAGTAATCACCGTCGAACTCATCGTTGTAATCTTCACCGTCGAACACATCGTTGTAATCTTCATGGTGTATATCAGTATAGATATCGAATTGCGACATATCAAAAACCGTAGCCATAGTCGAAGCCGTCGTCGTAATCGTCACAACCGAAGCCAGAGTCAGACCTGCAGCCATAGTCGTAGTCGTAGTCATCCATGGGCGCATCAGGAAGCTTCAACGATTTGATGCGGTCAGCAAGGGTTTTCTTGAGATTACCTTCCAAGGAAAGTTTAAAACATTTACGCAGGTCAAGAGATTCTAGATTAGAAACATCCATTGAGAATGGCTCTCAAGGCATTGTCTGAGAGATGATTTGCAACAAGCTGAAGGTGGCGCAATCCAGGCATATATTTAGCAATAGCTAGTGCTTCATCATCACTTTCCTCGTAATCGAATGAAACTACCGTGCCATTCAAGGAGTCCTTTGAGGGGCTATTGTAGCAAATTGTAAACTCAATCTCCTCAAGCAAGGGGAATTTTGGGACAACCTCAATCAATCCTTCATTTGAAAACATCATAGCAGCATGCTAATCGAGCCTCTTCAGACCACTTGTTCTGCAAAATTCCATTATTAACGATAAGTTACATGTTGAAAATAAACCAGAAATGCTTCGTAGATTGCATCATTTCTCGCTCTTCCCCTATAGCATTGCTGAAAATAAACTTCATTGGTTATGTTCAAGAGATCAAGTCCAAAATGCAATATTGTCGAGAGCAACGAAACTAGCAGCTAGCAGAAATGAATTGTCGAGAAAATTATTTCCAACAAGACAAATACTACTTATTAATTGCTAGATTTCAAGGGTCAGATTACAAAAACTCATATTTTGGCACAGCTCGAACAAACTTTGCAAAAGGTTCATTTTCACTCTCAGGAGTAAATTTGACATTAAGGGAAACAAAAAATTAAAAATGAGAAGTTTGAATGTTACGTCTCTGCTATGTACTCAAGAAGCTCGTCGTCGCCAAAGTATTCCATGTTGATGTCAATCAGAATTCCGATCGCCACGATCAATTGCGTGTCGGCACATCTTCTTCAAGTCGTAAGGCATGTCGTCGGAGATCACCTAAATTTCTCATGTCAATTTGGCGCCACATGGATGGGTCCTTGCAAATATTCCGCCATGAGAGACAAACATTTTGTGCGCTCTCTAAGATCTCGAGCGCGCCCAACTTCGAGAGGATTTTGGCAGTAACGTCGGCCGGAAGGTCAAGCTCAATTGCGACGGCTTTTCGCTTTCGCCTTCCTGTTGGATCGGTTGTTCCTTCTTCTACCCATCGTTGAAGCCGCTAGAAATGGTATTGAGCGGTTACTCATCAGTGATCAGTGTAATGTAGTCCATAAATAAAGATTAAAGAGAGAGATTAGTGGATAATTTTAATTTTAATTTTGATTTCTTACTAATACTACCATGCCAATGGTTGGGCCCTAAGCATCGGCCCAATTGATGGTTGGAAATCGGTCTGGTTCAAAAAATAGAATTGCAATCGGTCAGGTTTGAAAAACTGAAATTGATCGTCTGATTGATTCGATCAGTTTAATTATGTTCGATTTATATATTGAATCCAATATTAATCAACATATATATTCCAAAATCGTGTGTCTCCCACATATTAAAGAAAATATATATCGAGCGGCAATACATCTGCTTTGATTGGTGTTCGGTTAATTTTCATTTTGTATTTGAACATGACATGGCACGATGGTATTAGGTCATTTAATAAAGCAGTCTTTATTAGTTGTCTCATTCCTCATCCATTATGTGCGATTATTCATGACTTTTAAGTTTGAAAATAATATGACATAGTTCTTCTTTCTAACCTTATATTATATATTGTCTATAAGATTTTGCTAAAATTAAATATAGTGACTTTCAAAAAATTAAATTAAATACAGTAGTAGGTATATGCCAGCTTACACTAATGTAATTATTGTAGATATTAAAAAAAAAAAAATTATTGTAGACCATAGGATGACCTCAGACTATATATTTTGTTGGTATAAAAAATAGAATTATTGTAGCTTAACTCAAATATATTTGCTCTATACACTATGTAACCTCAGACTATATATTTTTGTTGGTATAAAATTGATGCAAATTTATACTAAAATCTCAAATCCGAAATTCAAAAAAATCGATTAATAAATTAAATTTAATGTGCAAACATATATTTAATTTTACTATGTATTTTAGGTGATTTTTTTTCTTGGGGGTCAGCAAAGAAATAGAGTTTAAACTAAAGATTTTGTAGGATAAAATTCTAATATTGAATAATGAGTGGAGGCATGATTAGTAAGTTTCGTTCAAATAATAATCTTTTAGTTAACCAACCTCAACTTATAGTGAAGTTCATTTATTTATTTTATTTTATAAAAATTGAAACTTTTGATCATTTGGGTTTGTCAATTTCTGTTGCAAATTAGGTTTAACAAAGTCAAAGCAACCATTGCTGATGAATAAAAAAGTCAATGAAACACCAAAAATCAATCGCATGGATTCGGCCATGAGCCAACCATTCCTCTAAGTCAAATTAGACAACAACATTATTAACACACACAAAGGAGGTAAAACCTAAAATTGAAAGAGAGAAGGAGAGAGATTTAGTAAGAAAAGGCAATCTCTCTCTTTGAAAAGAGAAAATAATCTCTCAACAATTTACATAATTTAGTTTTTGTTTTCAAACAAAAAAATATTTAATTTTGTATTTATATTCATTTAATTCATACCCTTTTTGTTGTCTTCTCTTCGACCATCATCCATTGATTAGGTCCTTCATTTTCATGGTTTGCCAAGAACTATTTATATTGATTGAATAGAAGTTTAGTATTCATAATGATGGAAAGGTTTAGCAAATCCCGAGGTAGATCGCCTGAAATCAAGACCCTCCTCCAATTCCTATACCAAGTCCGTCTCAGGACATTGCCGAAGATTTTGGGTTAGAAGGTGATTAATTGATCGATTGATTCACTTAATAGTAGCATTCTGTATAGGAACATTTGTGGTTTCTTGCAAAGATTTAATAGAAGTAAAAGAGAGAAATTCCTAATGAGACTTGGAATCTGTTTTTCTGATGCAGGGGTCGCCACAAATGTTAAGTTATTACTAAAACTTCTCCATGATCATCAAGACGCTTCTTCGAGAGACATTGATGGTCGGAGAACACAACGAGTGGCCGGAATGATGACCATTCTGGAAGATGTCAAGACTCGGATTCAAAAATCCGAATCTGTTGGTAAGAAAAAAATGGCAGAGCTGAGGAGGTGCAACACTGACCTGAGGCCTAACCGTCTCCCAAGCCCATGAGGAGAAGAAACCAAGTGATCCGGCAACGGAAGAAAAAGAAGCTTTAAAGGGCATCTTAGCGCCAGCATGGCTGCACGTAAGAGCCTTCAAGTAATGTGTTCAAGTTTAGGAAAAGAGAAAGAAATCATGGCCTCGGAGCTTGCAAAGAAGGCACTTGAATTAGACGAAATGGAGGAAATTATCGGTGAACTTAAAGCGCAAAACCAGTCATTATCGGCGAAAGTGACAAGCTTACGCTGCAGCAGAGCACAAAGAGAAGAGGACGGCCATTGTTGGGGAGAATCCTGGAATTTAGCCCTTCAGGGACTGGAACAAGGCGCTATCGGAGCAGCTTTTGAAATCTCTTGACGGGTATCGGGCATTGAAGAGGAAATACAGAGAAGCAAAGCAAGAAAACGCAGTCGATTCGTGCGTTACGTTGGAGGAATTGGATATGGAAGTGGAAGCTGGGTCTTGATCAAGTACGTGGATTCAGGCATCGGTTGGATACAAGGGAAGAGCAGCCAGTGGACATTGAAAATGAGGTTTCAACAATCGAGCAGATGCTTCAAGGATCCGATATGAAGATATCCAACCATGTGCAGAAGAAGGGAAAATGAATTGACTCAACCAAAAGATGAGATCAATACTAGAAGAAAAGCATTTATTGTAGCATGAGAAAAGGACAGAAAAAAAAACATTTTCCAGACTTTGAGTAGTTGTGAAATAGCAATATGGTAGAGATTAAATCACATGATATGTTGTTAGGCTCATCACCATCAACTACAGATATCTTAGGTCAGCCTCTAGCTCAAGTTTCCATCTAAATGCACGTAGCTGTTCAATTCCGAAATTTGACTTCTGTTCTGATCACCTACTTCTTGAAATTCCGAGTTTTACAAATGTTGTATTGATGATATCCAGTAAAGTTCAGTTACTGAAGAAAAATCACAACATTGTAGTTTTTTTACCAGTAATCTTTGCATGAGCAAGTACCGTCTTTAAAATGGTGGAACCGGCTACGATCTCTCACAACAATCTCTCGATCATAAACCTTTGAAATAAGTTTAAAAGCCAAATGGCAATCGGCACATACTCTCAAATTCTTCACAATCCTGATTGGAGTCCCTGGTAGGGTATTAAGAAGCACTGGAAAGCAACTGCAATCTTCTCACTGTGATAAGATAAAGCATGCTCTTTCTCCTCCTGATCAATATCGGCTAGCACATTTTCAGTACGAGGCACATATCCTTCCAATCCTCAACTTTTTTGTCATCTCCACCAGCATTGCATAAATTTTTTCACTTTGAGAGTGAGATCTATCACCCATGACAAATTCATGGACGCAATTCCCAATTCAACAAAGCTATACCCCGGAATCTTTCTTACCTCCTCTAAGCATCGTCGTCCTCAGCCGATGCACGTCTGACCAGCGTTGCTCAGATGCATAGAGATTAGATAAGAGAACATAATCGCCACTTTCTCTTGGCTCTAGCACCCGAGATTTGAGCTCGTGCGATTTCCTCTATGGCGACATTACCATGTACTGTACAAGCTCCCAGTAATGTCCTCCATACGACTGGCATTGGGCTTCAACGGCATTTTTAGAAATGTAATCATAAGCTTCTCCAACCTTTCCCGACCTGCATAACAAATCAACCATACAGCCATAGTGTTCTATCCTAGGCTTAATGCTGTATTTCTCTTGCATTTCTTTGAAATAATTAAACCCTTCATCCACCATCCCAGAATGACTACAAGCATACAGAACACCAACAAAAGTTATCTCACCAGGAACCAATCCTTGTCTCTCCATCTCAAGAAAATGACCGAGAGCTTCTTTGCCAAATCCATTAACTGCCAAGCCAACAATCAACGATGTCCAAGAAATCACATTTTTGCCTTCTATATCGTCAAAAACTTTCTTAGCTTCTCTAATGCTTCCACATTTGGCATAGAGATCTAAAAGACCATTGTTAGAATGCAAACTTTCACTCCAAACCAATTTTTATCATGTACACATGAACTCTCCTTCCCAAAGCCAAAGCGCCAAGCTCAGTGCAAGCCGACAACAAACTGACTGATAGTAAAACTATCCGAGCTCGACACCAGCCAAATTCATTTCCCTATAGAGTGTCAAAGCCTCATTAGGCCTCCCATTCATGGAAAACCCATTAATGACAGAATTCCACGCCACAACGTCTCTGTCACGCATAAACTCAAACACCTTGTATGCAGTCTCAACATACCCACAAGTTGAATACAAATGACAGCAAACAGTTCTGAACAAAAACCAACGACTCAAACCCATTTTTAACAACAACACAGTGCATCATCTCCCCTAATCTAACATCTAACAACTTAGCCATAGCCTTTAAAAGAAATGGGTATGTATGTAAATCAGGCTCTACACATGACACAATCATTTGGCGATACAAGTCAATGGCTGGGTTTGGATTTTCACTCTCTGAATAGCCTCTAATCATTGTATTCCATGTGAAATCATTGGGTTGTTTCAAAATTGAAAAGATTCTATGTGCATATGACATGTTGTTAGAGGCAGGGAGTGAAACGAGAGTGTAAATTAGGTATTTTCCCATATCTGGGTTGGTGAGGAGGATGCCATTTCTTATTGAAAAGGCATGGATTTGTTTTAGCTTCAAGGTTGAAGATGCAGAGTTCTGCAAGAGAGCAATGCATTTTTGAAGAATTGGACTTAGTTGCATGAGGTTTATGCTATGTTTTTCTTTTCTTTTTTTAAATAGTTATTTATAGTTCAATGGCAGTTTTTTCAGTTAAGCTGTCAGCGTCATCAAATCGAACCACTCTTATTCGGTTCGATCGAGTTTCGATTCATGAATTAGGCCGGTTGACTCGACCGACCCGGATCAGAAAGGCTTGCAAATTACCCAAACAAAAAGCCCATTAGAGTTGGGCCCAATTGAACCAGAATTCTGCTTGTCGTATCGTTATATCTCTTGTGAAGAAGGAATTATAAGCGAAGTCATTGCCTGCTGCGGCAAGGAAGGATCATCGGAGTATAAACTCCGACTACGATCATCGTCTCCGTTTGACTCTCATTGTAAGATTAATCTCTATCTTCCTCTCTTACCTTGTGCGATTTGTTTATTCGGTTATACGATTTATGAGCAACTGCTTGTCTTTTGTGTGTGTGTGACTGTGTATTGTATAAAGAAACTCATTTATAGATCCTTTTACTGGGTATCACTCTTCTGGGTAATATTCGTGATTACAATGAATGGATATGGCTTAGAAATTATATTAATTCTTCGAATTGGAACTCTAGAATGGATGAAAATTGAGAATCCTTCATTGTTAAAACAGCTTTTGTGTTTCATGATAGTGCCAGTGATAAACATGTGCTAATTCAAGATTGACAAACATGTTTTAATACTTTTTTTTTCATTTGGATTCAGCTTAAAAGTCAAATGAAGTAGAGCTTCCCTCTGATGGTGCAATTAGCTCATGGATCTTGAAAGTAAATCGTTTGGAATGGGTAAGTAATGTACTTTTCATATGTCTCATTCTTTTTGTTGTTGCCTGTGCCCTTGTTTGTACTGCTAATGTTAAGGTTCTCGAGCCTCGGTGAGTAGAAAATTAGCCTTTGGTCATGGTATTACCTTTTCACTCTGATCACGCTAGGGACTTAGTTTTCTGTTTATGTGATGTATGTGAGTTTGTCCCTACTTTGATTGGTGAAAATAATCTGATGAAATCATATCACTGCCTAGCCTAACCAATTACAAAGAAGAAAGCGAGATAGAAAAAAAGAGGAAGGATTAGGCACTTCTCGGGGAAGAAAGTCTCAAGTTCCCATTACTTTTGACAATCCCAAGAGTTGGTTTTTCTTTTCATTTCTTCTCACCATTTGATACTTGGTAATACTTTTGCATTATATGGACATCATAACTTGAATGGTTTTACCTTTTCTATTTTCCATGAACCTTGAGTATTTGTAAACTCTTTAGGTTTGACAGTTTTCTTTGAACAGAGGTCTTCGAATGCTTAAACTATCTCTAGTCCAAGATTTGTGGCAAGTTTTTCTCATTTCATTTCCTTTCTTTTCAATGATTCCAATTATCTTTTGGAGATGGCTTCTTTGACTATATTGAACTGTCAAGTTCCTGAGAAGTTATGTGTTCCAATTTTTTATTTTATTTTTCAATTCACTGCTCATCAGAGCTTCACATTGAGAAGAGAGTCTCGTGAAGTTTAAAGTCAGTGATACAATAATCTGAGCCTTGTCAAATCCTTGTGATCGTGAATTGGTCACTTTGAAAATTTTGAGATCGCTTTTACTCGAACACCAAAGAAAAAATAATAATGCTTTTTTCTCTCTGTTTCTTAGAGCCTGTTTTATGGGCCTAACCAACATGTCAGCAAAGCGTCAGAAGTATACTATGTATATAATATTCTTCTTTCTGGAATGCCTTGGTAAAAGTGTTTCTTTCTCAGTGAATCATTGATTCAGTTTAATGGTTCAAGAGCAACTGCAAGTGTGTTTCCTTTTGGTTTTCTCATTTACCCATATACCTATGGATTTAGTTTGTGCCATTAAAGGAGTAAATGGAGTCAGAATATGTACCAAACAAACGATGCTTTAACGCAGGGACTAAGGAAAGATACAAAAGGAATGAACTAGGGACTGGTAGGATAAATTTCCTGGATAAGGAATTACCGATCTTGAACTTCAAATAGTGATGCTTTGACATTTCATTTTTACTGCCTACGTGTTCTTTTGAAGATGTATCCGTTTCAGGGATTTTGGATTCTCTTTATTTCTTATATTTATGGTTGATTTTTGGTAACTTTTATTTGATTGGACTCTTGTTGAATGATCAGGCCCTAAAGAACTCGGTTGGCACTGTTGATCTCATTAGTCAGTACAAACTGTGGCACTCCATGAATTCTATTGCAAAAGGCCACTTCCTTTGTCAATTTCAGATACTAAATATCCTAAAAACGTGGTGGGAGTAACAGAAATCAGAAAAGGGAAGGGATGGGAATTAGAACAACTCGCTGAGAACACCTCTAATCTAAGGGGAGTAGTGGTCGGTATATGTCCTTTTGATTTGGATGTTCTCTTGGGAGCTTTCAAAATGAGCGAAACTTGCCCCATTAACCTGCCTCCAGTAAGATGTTTGCTGTCGCCATATACATTTCTGTGCATTTTAATGAGCTAAAGTTATTATGGATATCTGATGTATATTACTGTTGATGCATGAAACTTTTCAGTTTAAATGTTACTTGATACAAGTTTCGTATAGATATAGATGACTTCTGTTCTGCAGTTGTGTTTGTTTATAGTTTTGTTGTTGATAGATTTTAGACTAAAAAGCAATAATATGGACCTAATTTTGGTATTGTGGAATAGGCAGAGAAGGGGATCCCCACTGGAGTTGCAAATTTAACAAATGAGATCATTGACAAGGAGAGAAAGCATAAAAGCACAGAGACACAGGATAGTGAAAGGGAAAAAGTCAAAGAAAGCAGAAACATCACAAGGACAGAAATAATGATAAAAGTAAAATTTGAGTGGGCATCCAGGTTCCGTAATGGAGCACTTGAAACAAGACAAGGTTTTGAATTTTTCTCTATTATAAATCTTTTACTGTTTCTTGAAAAAAAAATATATATATATATATATATCTCCTTTTTGTCTGAGATTGTTTCCATGTTTCTTCATTGTTATGTTAATCTCCATCACTTGCTGATGCAGAAAAGGAGAGCATGATGGTAGTGGGGATTGTTCTGATATCCGCCGACAGAAGAGTACCCAATGAAGTCTTTTTTCTTTTTCATTTGCGAATTTCAGTTTCTTTGAAAAATCTCTTTTGTGTGTATATATGTTCACTATGATGAAACTAGGCTTGACTATTTTCCCTTTCAATTGTGGTCAACATCAGAACATAGTTAAAGTTGACGGGATTGCCAAAGGAGGCAGGCTTTGGAACATGTAAATTAGGCTTTTCTAAGCAATCATATTTTGTATAAGAAACTCCATATCTCTCCCATTGGTTCATCATATTATTATTTATTTATTTTTAAAAAAAGTTATGGTAAAAAATATATAAGAAATTCTATTGAATATATATGTATTGGTATATACTTTTCTCAGTCTCAAATTAAATGCTAATTTGAAGGATTTTACATAAATTAATAAAACATGTTTTTTAATTATTGTATGAATTCAAAAATTTTCATGAAAATATATGCAGTGAGTTGGTGAGTAAGAGTATATGGGAGACATCGAATAAAAATGAATGTAGGATATAATTAAAAAACATAATTAATATTTTTTAAATTTGTCAAAATTTACATTTAGCATCTAATTTAAAATGAAAGGAGTATGAATTTTTTATTTGATAAATTTTTTGATTCTTTTTCTCTCCAAGCAATTACACGTTAATATGATAGAAAGAATAGTTAAAAATTCGGTATAATAAATTTGTATCGGTGGTGTTCATGAAAACAGCCTACTTCAACTTAACTATTTAATTTACTGATACATTTATTTGTTACTAGTATATTTTTTTTTTTGAGAATTGTACTAGTATATTCGGGTAAGGTTTGAAATGAACAAGTACGAACTCAGCTTTTTATTCAAGTTGACCAGTGGGAACCTGAAACTGGAATCTGTTGACTTGGTTCTGTTGACTTTAACCAAGTCAACTTCGAACTCGTTGAAATTGAAAGCCACTGGTAACTAAATTTGGTTTCAATGGCCACTTGGTGTTTAATATAATACGAAGTTAGGTAATTTTAAGTAGGACTTAGACTTACATATTTTTGGATGAAAAATATATGTGTTTTTTTTTTTAAATTTGATATTTGGATATTATTTTTCATATCATTATTTTTCAATTTATTCAATTCTAATTATTGACTAATACTAGTTAATTTTCAAAACAACATTATTTTTATCACCATGACTCCACCACCGCCATCTGCTCACCTCCGGTCACGGTCCGACCATCTCCGACCACCTTCCGACCACCACTGCCGGGACCTCCGGCCACTTTTGGCAACTACTCCGGCCACCACCTACCACCATTCTTGTTAATTTGAAAATTTATGATTTATTTTTAAAATAAAAAAATAAGTTAACGGAATCCGTTAACTTTTGGTTAGATGACATGAAAAATAATTTTCCATGTTAAATTTAGAAAAACCACCATATATTCTCCACCTAAAACAAAGTATCTAGTCTTTTTAGGTATTGGTTTATGTATACTGAAATTGAAACTTGATATTAGGACATAGTCCAATAGTACTTTAGACACGTCTCCTTATGAAACGTTTGAAGGTTCAAGGTTCAATTTTTGGCTAAGATATGAGACAATTCTACATCGATGTCAGAAATATATGAATGTAGCGTGATTGAAAAGTAAACCAATAGGGGGGTAATCGAATAAAATTCGTCGTTAATCGCTTTCCATTGATTTGATAAACAACTTTCTAATCTTGCTACAAATGTACAAAAATTTGATTGATCAAGGCACTACAGAAAGTATGAATTCCATCACACTTATCGAGTGATTCGATATGAAGATCATGACATTCTCTATTTGGAGAAGGCAAATCTTCAACCTCTCGCTTCGGTTTAACCCATCTCCCATGAGCATTCCGTACTAATCCTTTGTTTTCCATTTGATACCAAAAATGAGGTACTCTCAATTCATCCACCAACATATCACATGCCTTGTTCACCAAGGTAACGTCTCGCCTCGCCTCTTTTCTAAACTCTAAGCACTCCTTGCCGACGCAACCATCAATAAGGTGAAGATAAGTTTCAAGACTATGAATTCCGACAATATTAAACCCCCCACGTTTAAGATAAGGCGATGCGCCGAATGTCGAGCTTCATTTCATTTCCAACATGTGTATAAACCCAATCCAAGCTCCTAGTCCGATCGTCGAATTGTTGTAGACTTTCATTCAAAAACAAAACCAGGCATTTTAGGAACTAAGTCTTGCTTGATTACAACTCTTAATGTCTTAACTCCCAACTGATGAAGCTCATCTCCGAAAACATTGTTTCCGACTCGGCGCTGCAAAAGAGATTACAGTGATGGGAAGTCCGGGGAGTTTCTTGTAGCCTCATAAGCATTGAGCAAAGCCAATGCTCCACCAAGACTATGTCCTGTAATTGTGAGACTAACTTCTTCACCTCTTTGTTTATGGAAATTCACTAGCTTTGTTATTTCTTTCATGACTTGTTCGGATGCGCTTGATTTGTTGTACCTTGTGGTATCACTCTTCGAAGCATAAATATCCAAAAAATCCATGTTCTACTTTCCCTCCCCTCCAAACCCTACCGGCTCTAATTTCCTTTGCAAATCCTCGTACCACTCCGAAGGCACCACCGTCCCCCTCCACGCCACTACTATGTCCCTCCGCCCAATCCTACGTGTCTCCTCGTCGTCGCTCACAGCCACGTAGCCCATCCAATTCGAGTCCTTGCTCCACGTATCGACCAAATGTGACCTCTCCTAGCCACTTTGGTAATTCCATGTGTGACATTGCATACAAATATTTAGTCACTTTGTAGCCATTTTTAGTCAAACCCAATTGGTCAAACATCTTGTTTTTGTTGTACCTACAACTCCCACAATACTCGGAGAAGGCATCGAAATCAAAGGCATCGTAAGTTGCTTGAGCAAACTCTCCATATTTAATAATCTCTCGCCGGAGATTATGATCTAACGGCTCTAATAAGTTGTCCCAATCCATGAAGCCATGAATCTCACGCCACTTATCGGAGATCACCTCTTTCGGGGATGGGGTTGGTTCTTGATCATTAACTACGTCATATTTAAGAAAGTGAAAATGTGTTCTTTGGCGCGGAGTGTCGATGTGAAGATGAAGGAGGATTAGAGAGTGATTTAGCCAAACTATTGGCTTGATGATGATCATTAGGAAATGTTTTTTGTTGGGTTTGGATGATCAATCACAACTTGTTGATGATGATGTTGAGAGTTGACTGAAAACTTTCTGGTTTTGATGTTGTTTAAACTGATTGGAAGTTGAGCATATGTTGACAAAGCCATAGCAAATACAAAATATCCAAGCATGCAAATTGATTGAAGAAGAAGCTTGGAGATTTTGTGGTTTCAGCTTTGTTTTGGGAAATACTAGATTTATATAGAGATAGATGATGGTTTGGGTGTGTTGACATTCTTAGTTTGAACAGTCAAATATCCGTGGGTCATAGTTTCGTAGTTTCGTTTATTTAATGTCATTTTAGCATATGGTCATTGTTTATAGCACACATAATTAAATACACATATACATACTTATATACTGATTGGAATATTATATAAATCCACCATACGTATATATCATCCTCACAATAAATTTTTGATAAATATTTAATCTTATCATACCTTATGACCAATGTTTGATTAAAGGTATATATTATCGATAAAATGTGTAAATTTTGAGAATTTGTGATACTTAAAGCTCATGTGATGAAAATATGAATTATATTTTCAATTCTACATGATTCAATTAGTACAATCAAATCACCTTTAAAACTTCTGAGGTTAACTTCAAATATATGCACTTACTAATTAGTCAAATATTACTATGGAAGAAGGAAAGGAGTTAGAGAGATGAGAAAGGAAGCTGACTTTCAACACGTACACAATCTTTATGTAAATTTTTCTGGTCAATTTTATCCCAAGGAAAACCTTCACCCAGAGGAAACTAATAGGAATCACGTCAATCAGCAGACAATACCAACCGATCGATATTATTTTATCAGATCAGAATATATATATATGTATATATATGGAGAAACTTAGGTGCTGTCTAGTAAATATTGTTTCTACTTTTTAATATGGAAAATACTCATATACTCTTTATTTCTTATTTCTACTTTTCCTCTCTCTTCGATTTTATATATCCATCTTCCTCCTTTTTTTATTTTTCTAGAATTTGGTGCGATGCCGAGCTAAATCAATCAGAGCGATTCTGATTTAAGTCCACATATATGCTCCAATACTAACATGGACGATTCACGATCGACAATGGGAGAATCTCGTAATTTTCACAATAATTACCATCACAAATTCACATCTCTTAGTCTACAATCTAGTTATTATATAATAAATCATGAAACATAACATAATTTAATGTTTTAGCAGTCAATATACTAAAATTAACTTATAGAAAATGTAAGGGATGAACTTGCATTTTATCACACTGCAAAAGAAAAAAAAACACACACACACACATTTTATTATATCTAAGGAAGATTGGCTAAGTAATACTGACGTACTTAGAAGAGGACTGAAAGTATTTTAATCATGGGTTTGGACATGTGAGTACTTCTGTTCTCACAATCAACCTGCAATTACATATAAACAAAAATGAGTTATTAATAGTACTGCTTGAATCCAATTCTTTTAATACATAGCAGTACTTAAGAGCTTGAGGAACTCTAGAAGACGAGCCTCATCGGCAACCGGGAAGTCGTCGATCAGGAAAAAGCCGGCAGCTTTCGCAGCAGACTTTGATAATTCAGCCTTACTGTACGGTCGTTACTGTTGAACAAGAGTCAACATCATAAGATCCCCAATAGCCGCACTTTGTGATTCGATGTTGTTCTCGATCACTTGAGGCATTATAGTATCCACCACAATCAATTTTCCCGCCGATGGCAATGCCTCCCAACAATTCTTTAGTAATTTCATGCAATGATCATCGTCCCAATTGTGCAAAACCCACTGAAAATTTATTTTTCAATTAGTGATATAATTAAATATTCAGGTCTAAGTGTATATTTAATAATTTTGTAGTTGATATATATTTTCTAGTGCCTCTCAATACATTGCATTTTTTATTTTATTTTTTTTATTTAAAAAAATGGTTATCATATATAATTTAAATTAAAATATATCATATTTTATTTTATTCATTTTAACTTTTATACTTATATTTTAAAAACGTATCGAGAGAATAAGCCCCAGGAGCTCAGGCCCTCTTGAACAAAAATTTATATTTTCTCGTGCATTAGCATGAGGCTTTACCATAAATAGCCAATAAAAAATGAAAATGCTAATAATTATTAATTTTTATAACTTTTATAGCTAAATAAGAGTATGTTTTGTCATGTTTTTTTACATGGAGAGAGTTTAATTAATGAGTTTGAACTGAGCAAACCTTCAGGACTAACAATTGTTTCGGATTTGGGTAGTGACTCAAACATAATAGACAGCTACATGCTCAAAGCCTGTTATCATAAAAATTAAAACAAAGAAAAATCTTAATTAATCTCATTTTAAACAAGATATATCTTAATATATCATTATAGAACGGACTGAAGTAAAATATACAATGACAGTGCATATATCAAACAGTAACATAGCTCTTAAGTATTGACGTGTTCATTAATAATTAACCTGGGATTTTGGAGCCGTGGCAATAACCTCAGGCAAGTCAAAATTAATTCCACGAATATGTGGATTAGTTTTGATTATCTTCTCAAGGAAAGCCCCAATGCCACCCCCAACATCCATCAGCTCATTCATATTTTCAAAACCATTATAAGTATTAATCAATCTATCAGTCAAGTAGTTCGAGAAGCTTAGCCATAGCTTCATTGAACACTTTGTTTAATCTTGGCTCTTTCTGAAAATACTCAAAGAAACTTGTTCCATGAGCATTTTGGAATAATGAAACACGATTGTCACCGAGCACGGCATTTTTAAGCTCAGATAAGGCGACGACAATCTCCTTTTCAGATGTTAAACGAATGAACGGAGCCTCTGAAAAATAATTATTCGGCGAGGACGGTGTCAATAGCCGAAACGAGTCCTTTGTCAAGCCATAAGTCGTTCATTTCCTCTTGTTTGTCTCCATTTTGGATAGTCTTCAAAGACATTGATAAGATCCCAAATGCACAAGGCACTTTGAGTAGCCTCTCCAAATTGGTACAGCTGGCTACATTGGAGTTGAGGTTTCCGGGTTGGGATCTTTGAAAGGATTTGAGATGGAGTGGGTTGAGCTTCAAGCCCAGACCATCGGCTATGATATTGAAGATGTCTAGCTCGT
Organism: Oxalis stricta; assembly: GCA_024708375.1. Classification (NCBI taxonomy): domain Eukaryota; kingdom Viridiplantae; phylum Streptophyta; class Magnoliopsida; order Oxalidales; family Oxalidaceae; genus Oxalis; species Oxalis stricta. The sequence continues at coordinate 1,650 of JANIEQ010000905.1, read as the reverse complement.
AAGCTCCTCTAACACCCATATGAAGAACTGACGACCTGCTCAATGAGAAGTAGCTTTCCAACTTGTTAGCTAAGTCTCTCTTTTCTTTTTTTTCCCTTTTTCTTTTTCTTTTTTTCTGTTTCTTTTCTTTTCCTTTCAATCTTTTAAAGTTTTACTTTCCGATCACCAATTTGTAAGAGAATAAATACTAGTTCTTCTCGTGGTGGTTGTCCAGCAATAAGGCATGATGCATGTGCTGCCGGTTAGTTAATACTCCCTCCGTTCCAGTGTAATAAAATTTATTTCAAATGTGGTTATATAAATATCATATATATATTTGAGCATTTTTTTCGATTTTATCCTTATGATAATTTCAAGTATGAATCGGTGGGAGTATTAGTTTCCTTAGCATGATTCATCATATTAACTGCATTAGTAATACGTATTTTTAATTTTTTTATAAATTAAGGATATGTATTTAGTCAATATTAATATATATACATCTCTTCTTAAATATATCTAAAATTAAAACAACATGTATTAACGGACGGAAAGAGTATTATATAGCACTCCTTAATTAAGTCCATTCGGCACGCTCTATTTAATTTATGTAATAAAAAATTATCTTAATTTATTTTTATATCTAAATAAATTAATATTTTTTTCTATTTTCTGTAATATATGTCTGATATATTTTATTCGAGTATGTCAATATTAATCAATTTATAGATCAGTTAAATAATTAATTTTTATTTTCTTCTATCTTCGATGTACTTCTCATTTTTTGAAAATTTTGCAATGACGTGACATTTAAAGTAAATTGCAGGAAGTTAGTATTTCGTTTCACAAATTTAGTCTTTTTATTTCTTTCGTTATGATCCACAATAAATGAAATGTAGATATTATAAAGATACGTGTATTTATGAATATGGGATCAAAACATTTATTTTTTATGCATGACATTTATTTATGAATAAAGCAGTTTTATGTTAAGTATTCTATGTGAATACACGTTTTTCAAATTATAAATAAAAAATAAGATGAAAAATAATTTTAATATAAATTATATATAAAAATTATTTATTTTAGGCAAAATAAAAAATTTATAAAAAATATATATTGTTAAGTCAGGAAGTATATGTCTTTATTACTCACATTGTATGTCAAAGGCAGAAGTTAATGCTGGGCTTCACTGGGAGTTAAATACTGGGCTGCTGGCGATAAGTAAAATATGGTATCTGGTGGGCGTGATTTGGCAGGGAAATAATATTTTATAGGAAAAAATATTAAAAAATTTCTAATCTTTTAAGTATAATAGGATTATATTTATATATTTTTTAAATTATTTTAAATTATTTAAACATCTCTACTTCATCTATAAAATTTATTATTACACCCATAAATTAAAATGGGATTAAAATAGATGTTAGTGAACATGAAATGATTAAAAAATCTTCTTTAAATTATTTTCAAGACCTATTTGATCTTTAATGTTTCTTTTTCTATATTTTATAATTATTTGTATTTGAGAAAATATTAAATGATAAGAAAGAAAAGAGTGAAAATTTAATTTCAATTAAAGACAAAATATAAAGAAATAAAGAAAATAATTTTATTTGATTTAATTATAAAGTAATCATATAGTATCACCATACTACCCTTTTTACCGAC
>JANIEQ010000903.1:0-12539 GCA_024708375.1 Oxalis stricta | reverse complement strand
AGGAGATCTCCAAAATCATGTATGTTTACTTCTCGCGATTTAAAACGTTTTGATCTATTTTCTCCCGGTCAAAACATGAGATCTTGAGCAAACCGATTATAAAAAGTCAGATTCCGATGTTACCGCGTAGAATAGAAGGTAGAGGGGAGCGAATTTCTGCTCTGCCACGCGATCGGCGCCGATGTTGTGATTGAAAAGATCACGGTAGTGAAGGATCGTTGTAGAGGTCAGTGTGATCGAGACCTCCGAACAAGATACCAGAAAATAAGGGCGGCAACTACGTTTAAGCGTCTACGGTCTAGCAGGATGAGGCTCACCACTAGGTCGTGCATTTGCCAGCAAGAGTGCCATATTCGTGACATTTCACCAGGTTAGTGAGCCATTTTTAGAAGTTGTCGTGAGCACACGTGAATAATGGTCACTATCAGTGTTATGTAGTATTCTTTTGTAGTATGAGAGTTTATGTGTAAAGGATTTTCCTTTAAGATAGAAATTACGACAGGATAGAGTCCTACTAATTGGGAGAGCTTGAGAGCGATAGAGATCTTGCTCCTGGCATATCTCAGTAGTGCCTCATTAATCAAGAGTATATTTAAGTCGCAGAAATCAATTCAGAGAACTTGTTTTTCTTTTGAGTTCTTACCGAGTCAATCGAATCCTGACCTACTGATCATCACAAAGTGATTAGACTAGTCTTATGATTCGGACAAGTACGTGCTGGATCGGGTTGTAAATTAAAACCGAAAACTTTTAAAAAAAAAAGTGATATCAAACTCATGTCTACAATCTCTATATTCTCAGTCAAGACTTGACTTTGGAAAGTAATATTTTGACGATAATATCATCTTACTAAAAATTACTACAAATAAGTAAAAAACTGAGATGAAAACAGTAAAAAATAAGAAAAGAAATTGCTGTGAATTTGTCCGATGATTAAAGTTGGCGCGTTTTACGAGACCAAGCACAAGAAAACGACAAATGAATTTTTGTCATAATTGCGCTTAGAAATGAATTTGCAAATTGGGGTTTGTTACTTTGTTTTTGGGTCGAAGGATAAAGTGGTTGATGGCTTTGATCAGTCATACGATGACCAACTGCTTTTCATTCACCGCGCCAACCAATTAGAAGACGTAGACGCACATCATATTTCCTCCTCACTTTAAATGTATTTTTTGAGGTTCTATACCTTGACCAATAATTTTTAGAGGCAAATTTAATTCTTTGTTAATCAAAATATAAATACAAATTTTTAATATAAATTATAGGTAGAAATTTATATTTATTTAGCATACGGAAATAATATATTTGATAATAATTAGAATTTTCGATTCATTAATGTTCCCGGTGCACAGGACCACATAATACTCAACACTGAGAAAGTTTGTTTACTCAATAAAAAAAAAAAAAAACACCAGTTTGACTCCAAGCAATGTTACATTTCATTCTAGATTTTACTTTGAAAATTATGTATATCTAAATAAATATAATGATTAAATATACTTAATTTTTAATAAATTTAAAATATAACACGTAATTTATTTAAATACGGATCTGGAAATAGCGAATAAATATATATATATATATAACAACCTCTGTCAAATATGAATTGAGTTATAATCTTATTTTTTATGAGAAAACGCATATTTTTGTCCCTCACTGGTTACTCATAATATTTTTCATCTTTCTCGCTTTTTGCTAGTTTCTACAAAAATCTCAGGTTATCGTTAGGACAATACATATTTATCTCTCATTAAATTCATATTGTGGCACCTAGTGACGTCAATAATCAACCAACAGGACCAATATATTTGTGACACGTGACAACTTATTCATCAAAAAAATTTGACACGTCATCAATAATTAGACATTTTCTCGAGAAAGACATGAATAGTGGTGTCAAAATTGTAAATGACGATATCAAATTTGATGAGTCGAGTCATGACCGTATTTAAAAATATATTGATTTGCTAGCCAACTAGATGTGACTCGTGATATGGCGGCAAATTAGTGCCACATAGGAAAAGGTTAACGACAAAAGCGTACTGTCTGGTAACTAATGAAAAACGTAAAGTTTTTTAAACTAACAAATAATCGTAAAGAACCTTCCAAAAATGTTACGTATAAAACGTGAGGACAAAATTATACGTTTTCTCACTTTTATATTGCAGTAGTCCTGCAAAAATAAATACGGAAATTTATACATATAATTTGTATCCAAAATTTTACATCTCATTTTGAGAACGGAAAATGTAGTTATTGAAAATTCGAAACATGATGCTACTTGAAAGTGGAGTAGTAAACACATACACACGCACGGAGAGATGTTTTGGGAGACAAAATAGCACATGAAAGTCGCAATATAACTTGGTGTGGCGTCAACGACCTTCCCATGGATCACTGATTGACTATCATTATTACGAATACCCTATATATAGAAATCTATATAAATGTATTGCACTTTGTATTATTTAGTTTAGCTTTATGTTTATTTATTTATTTATTTGAAGTTGGTGCTTCATAATTATTTCTATGTTATTTAAAAATTTATACACCTGCAATAAATTAAAAAATACGCACAATATTAAGAACACACATGAGATGTTCATGTCTGTTATTGCACATATTTTACGGCAACAGATCGCATTTTAATTTCTGTTCACTCGCCATTTTTAGCTGTACCATTATAGTTGCATGATTATTGTATAATTGATATTCTAATATGATCACGCAATCTATTTTTGGCTCTAAAATAATTATAATAATAATATCGACCAGGAGTTTAGCTAGTTGTGCCTTTGTGATGGAGGAATTAGAGCATCTAGTCTGTTGGTTTCGATTTTTGAGTCTACGGTTCATTAACAAGGCGTGGACGACATTTAAATAGAGAGAGAAAAATTAGAGATTTGTTAAAAATGGATTTCAACTATATAATTCTCAATAATGAACTCACAATTTTTAATATAATATAAATATTAAAAATGATGATTGGTTTATAAAGTAGTAATTTTTTTATATAGTTTGCTAGAGAGTGAAGTGAGGGATTGAGAGAGAAATTATAACGAGAATTGCTGACATAAGCCATCACATAAGTACTAAAAGATTTTAAATCTTGGTCCCAATTTAATTGTTGGGACTAGCACGGTGGTGCTCTACAACATCCTGCAGTCGATGGTGCTCGATTTTGGTCCTGATTTCGTATACATCAAGCGACACTTAGATGGAGAGAAAAAAATTGGAGATTTATCAAAAATTGAACTCCATTGCATAATCTCAATAATGAAGTCCCAATTTTTATTATAATATAAATATTAAAAATGATTATTGGTTTATAAATATAATCATATTTCTCTATTGGTTCAAAATGAGATTGGAACTATTCTCCTTAAAAAAATTAAGAGAATAATTTTTATAATGATAATTATCACATAAACCACCATATAAATATTAAAAAATAATAACTGATCTCAATTTAATTGTTAAAAACTACGACATACAAGATGCTGGAAGAACATTGCAAAAAATGAAAATATTATTTTAAGTCTTGTCTATTTTCTTAGGTAGAAGTGGAAACAAAAGCTGAACATGCTTTTGGCTTAGGTTGTTTCTTCAGGATTATTTATTTGTTATGGTTGTAATAATCAACCTTCAATGGTGGAAACAACTGTTCAGCGTGACAATCTGCTGGTTTAATGAAATCTACAATTTAAACGATATATATATATATGTAAAACTCCCCTTTCTAATTCCTATTATAATTATAACTTATAATATATTCTTTCCTTTCAAATTAGATATTAATAATTGTGATTAGGAAGAGTAATGGAGATGGATTCGGGGCCAGGAGAATGCTGTCTCCACCTTCGTATCCATTTAAAATAATCACTTTCCGTCTCCGTCTCCATATTCGTGATGGATAAAAAATTACATCCGTCCTCGCATCCATGTCGGATAACGGATATCCATGGATTTTTTTATTCATCGATTTCTTCGAAAATTTAACATTAAATACATAAAAATAAAATAAAATCAATCGAAAACTATTTTATTTATTAAGCAACGATAGTTATATTTTTTTATAGTTACACTAAACATTTGTAAAATAAAATTGATGCAATTTAACAAATAATAAGAAATCGATATAGCTATATTTTATTGGATTGAAAAACAATATTTATATCTATTTTATCTCAAGCGGATATCCATGGATACATCCGCGGATAAAATTTCGTATCCGTCTCCGTCTCCATTTATGAAGTGGATAAATTTTTCTATCCGCCTCCGTATCCATGGAGATTTTTACTCTCCAAATTCGCTCCATGATTGATAAAATTTAGCGGATGTCCACGGATTCGGATAGAATTGCCATCCCTAATTGTGATTTCACACAAATCAAGAAAGTCACTAGCTCATTTTCTAATATAATTATGATCATACTGAATATAAACATTTAATAATAACTAATAATCAAATGGCGAGAAGAGTGTATGAAATTATATGAGGGTGAAGATGGTGAAGTTGGTGAGAGTATAATGTTTAACAACAATTAATGTTCCTTAATTAAACTTGTTAAAATTTATATCTAATTTGGGACAAAAAATTATGTTTATATTTGCATCTAATTTGAGATGGAGGGAGTAATAAAATTATAATTTTGATTCCTAAAACATAAAATAATGGGTTTTATTAAAAATTTTTTGAAGAAAAATGGTGTATGTAATTTATCAAAACTTATTTTAAAAACAATTGTTTAATATTGATGAAAAAGTATATGATTTTTTTTTCTCTTTCAAATATTACTAGGTACTGACATATTGATTTTGATCATCAATTCTCACAGTTTGAGCTCCTGAATTCAAACTGAATAGATAAATTCATCATTATAATACTTCTAATTCATTGTTATCAATTGGATTCGGAAACACATAATGAAAACAAAAAGAAAAGAGAATAGATCGTACAAAATGGGAGAAACAATTAATGAACATGTGTCAACACGATGTGGACGATTTAGTCTTGATTTTGGTAAGGTGGCAAAGAGGATGAGTTTAGAGTAGTATTCGAATGTCTAAAATTTGAACGGACTTATAAGACTCATTACCATTTTGAAGGTTTTATGGTGTCATTCGATTTAGAGAGAAAAGTGTCCATCTTTTAAAATGAGAATGTTCAAATATATCTATTTATGGTGAACGTATTTATGATGGAATTTATATAGTAGAATTTAAATAAATTATTGGTATATAAACCCTTTTATAGCAACCTTATGATGAGAATGCCGGAAGTCTTTCCGACTTTAAGCCCTTATGATCTCCTGAAGAGGACAAACACGACGGTCTACGTGCCCAAGACACTCATGGCCGCTATGGAGGACAGAAGCCAAATAAGGCCATAGTTGTCTACGGTCGGTGTCTAAAAACCCTGTATCAGAACATTATAATATTTTTGTAAGAAAAATAAATAGAGCAATCTCGTGATATATTTAACTTCGATTTTTTAATCCGTTTATTTCGAATTAAATAATTTTCGTGGGTAAAAGGGAGAAAGAAACATCATGCTTAAATCAAGGTATGGAATGCCATAAATTGAATTTTATATACAAGAATATGTTCAATACGATGCATCTCTTCAAAAAAAGTCAAATGAACATGGGAATTATTTTGATTCGGTCAATGGACGCCGCCGCCAAATTGCCACGTGTGCATTAAACCCACACCTTTACCACCCTCGAGACAGGTAAGCTGGTTGGTTGTGGTTACCAAAAGAATTCGAATTGGGCTGTTGTCAGTCTATCTTGCTAATTATTTACTGAGTCGCCGCCACCGAGTCAGCCTCAGTCTGATCTTTACGACTACTATGACCGCCGCATTCGATATCTGGTAAGTCCGTTGCATTTGACCTTCTCTCCCTGCTTAGCATCCTCGTAAACGACAACATCCGACTCATCGGCGATCTGAATGATTGATTCGCCGGCGATAAGGCTCCCCGAGTCAAATCGTTCTCGAACTCCTCCACATTTCTTCTCGGTATATCAATTTGTGCTGGTTTAGATGACGACGACGTGCCCGCCACTTTCTCTTCATTACTCGACCCGGAACCCGAACATGAATCCAGTTCAACGGTTTGCGATGCCCGGCGACTCGTCAAGTACAGTCAGGACGACCTGATCCCGATTTTCGGTGAAACGCTCCACCGGAGCCCGACACATTGGACACGTGGAGTGAGAATGGAACCACATGTCAATACACTCGATATGAAAACTGTGATTACAGTTGGGTAAAACCCGACCCGACTCATTTTCCTCAAACTCCGACAAGCAAACGGCGCAATCTAGAGGTTTCTCCCTTGTCGGAGTAAGTGAACACGGGGAGGGAGTTGATGACGGACGAGTCGAGACCGCGCGTGGCAGTCACGGAAGTAGTAGTATTGTTGTCGTAGAAGATGATGTTGTGACTGGCGTAGCGTCGGCGGCGAGAAGCCTGACGTTGACGCGCCCGAATTAAGTACCAGCGAGCGTAGAGATGTAGACAAACCATGACGAGGACGACGAAGAAAAGGATTACGATCGCGCTAAGCATTATTTTTCCGCTCAATGCAAAGCTACTATCCGAATACGAATCGGGCAGATCGAATTCTCTCGGATCCGGTTCGCTGTTTGTTGAAGGCTGTCTCTCCATTTCTTCTTTCTTTGAATTAATTCTCTCCGAGTGGAAAAGGGATTCTTAGTGTTGTTAGAGGGAATGAGAAGTAAAGCTTATAAGTAAGAAAGAGGGTGAGTCATCAATGGAGGAAATTTCGTAGTTAATTATTTTCAATCACGCGGTCGCCGAGGTTGACTTGGTGGACAAAATTAAAGACCGAAACGCCCTATAGTTCCGGGAATTATTAGTAGTAAATTTGGATAGGCATTTAAGGAAATTCCCTCTAAAATGGAAAGTTATTATGCACGTAATCACTAAAACTGCCCTTGATTTAGTATACAAGTGCTTCCTCCATATTGATTGTCCAAAAATATCCTTTTAAATTTTTTAAAATGTTTATCTATTTATAAAATTAATATGAATTTTTATTATACTATATTTTATTTTATAATTTTCAATGATAACTCAAATATTTAGTGGAAAGTAGATTAAAATTAATTATTAAGAGATAAATTAGTCAAAACATAAATATATATGTACTGTCTTGAGGAGTATTACAATATTATATCTAAAATTTGCTAAGTATTTTGGGAATATTTTCATACCAAAATGTGCAATTTTTTTTTTTAAACATGCAAGAAGTTTTTTAAAACATGCGTTTTAGTTTCCTTCATCATAAGTACATAAGTACAATTTATATATAATTAGCTTATCCATTAAGGATTTTAAGCTTTATTTATTTACTCTTTTCTTATAGAGTACGTGAAAAGAACAGTTCATAATTTCTCGTTTAAGGATGGGAGTGGTTATCCCCCTGCTCTATTATTACTAGTATTTGGTCATCTTCTCCGATAACAGTTTTATTATTCCACTACTTCATGTTATGATAAAAAAGATTATGATCATCTGTTGTTATGATAAAAAAAATTATATTTTTAAATGTGACCTATAATTTTACGTTGATTTGAATGTGATCTACAATGTTCACTTCGATACTATACGTAGCTATTCAATATTAAGATGATCTTCTCTTGTGGGAAAAGTTTTTCTAGATTGTGTAAGTTGTCCATTATTTTTATTGAACAGTAAAATACATAGAATAAAATAATTAGAATTTAGTGGTATGATTTTGGAAAGATTGTGCATAAATTAACTCCTCTAATTAAAAGATTTGATCTTGCTCAATCTTTCTTCTACAACTCTCAGTAATTACTCTTATTTTGTAGCTAGGTTATAAAGTCAAATTAAGAGTGTACTTTATTTTCGGGATTCTATTGTTGCCGTCGCGTGTCAAACCGTCCGGCTGATTGATTCCGTCGATATAATGACTTGGCTAAGCCTCTCCAGCTCGACTATGATCAGTGGTTTCTCCACTAGACTTTGATGGCGTATCGATGTGACGATTAAATCACACGATAAACCAACGCTTAACCGAAAGGGACAAGTTGAGAAGTTTCCTCTCGGGTAGGAAACAAATAGCAACTTTGGAGACGTTTTCTGAATGCATTCGGAGTTAGAATCGAGCAAACTCGGATGCTAAATTGTAGAGCCAGATGTCTAGCTTTCCAACGGTTCCGAGAACACCTAATTTCGATCACGGACGAAGTGAGAAAAGTCCACTTTTTAGTGGACTGGAGGTCGAGATCTGGCGAGAAGAATTATTTTTAACAAGTAAACAAGTAAGGTTTTAACCGAAACTTGTTTCTTGATTTTTTTAGAGTATTTCTGGATAAGTACTTAGAAGTTTGAGAGGCTTCTAAGTGTCAAATGGATAGTGACCGAGTTTTTCTAATCCCCTTTGAGATGGCGAAAACTATGTTCCTAGGAATAGAAATAAACGGGGTTTTGATTTGAAGCCAACAAGAAACTATGGTTTAGAAAGAAACCACACTTGAAATGAAATAACAAAAACGAAATAAAACACAAGTTTTTCTTTGGCAAAGTCTGAATTTTATTCCATCACAAAACAACTATTTATAGGGAAATACAAGCCTACTTCGACCAAAAGGCTTTAAATGTCATTCATGAACTTAAATTAAATGCAACATTGCTTGTAGAAGTTTAAATACATTAAAATAGACTAGATACATTATTAAAGATGAAATAATAACCCTAGATACATTGAATAATTCGGCCGACACAAGATCCATTGAATGTAGCTTCGTCTTGGAGGTTCATGCACTTGCATTAAAGTTAGATGCATGAACGGGCATTAATTTCGGATGTATGAACCTTGGAGGGCGCCTGATCTTGGAAGGAGTTGAGGGATTTTTCGTGATCATTTATTATGTCTCCTAAAGCTTGGGCCAGAATGGTCTCCTAATCGGAGAGTTGGCTTGGTGTGAGCTAATTTGAGCTGATTTTTCTTGCTTGTGGTGGTTAGAGGTAGAGCTTTAGGGAGCTAGCAAAGTGAATGTAGTTCGGGAAATACTTTGTTTCTTCCCCTAGTGGAGCTTAGTAGAAGAACTTAGAGTGAAATGAGAATGGTCCTCCATCACACTTATTATATCAAAGCTGTACAACTGCATAAGACATCATACATAACATTTCAATTTCCTTATAAAAAATAAAAGTATAGTCGAAAAGTATAACTAATTTTTCTAATTTTTAGTAGGGGTGAGTATGGGTTGAACATACGAAAAATCGATCCAACCCACTTAAAATTTCGAGTGGTTGGGTTGAATTTTTTAACATTTTCTTGTGATCCAATCCAACTCAATCCGTCGAATAAATGGGTTGGGTTGGATAATCCATGGATTGAAATGGATTTGATACAAAAAAATGTTGAAAATTCTTAACATGTTAAACTATTTTATCAAGAAATAAAAAAATTAATTAGTTTTCTTTGCACTTCAATCACGGTATAACAAAATATCATAATAAATTTTAAAATATTACGGTAGTAAAATTATTTGTACATATATATTGTCATAAATTTTCATTCAATTAATAAGCAATACTTAAACGACATTATGTAAGCTTTTGTGGCGCCCACCTTCCGACCCCTAATCGAGAAGGAAGATGTGGCCACTTGTGCCTTATTCCTTATAATAAACATATATTAAACATAAATTTCAATTTATTACAATAAAGCACACGTTTCATAGCATCTGTTCAGCGGAAGCATAATTATACAATAATATAAATAGAAATGACGTGATAGAGCCCTAATATGCCAAGATTGCCAAGAGCCCGACCTTATTCTGAAAGCGGAATGGTGAAAGGAAATAGTCGCCGAAGTAGACTCCTTACTACTAATCAATCTGGAGAAAATAATAAGTTTTGTAGAAATCCGTAAGCTAATTGCTTAGTGAGAATCATTATAATGCCATTACGTTTTCTTTAGTAATAATTATAAATAAAAGTGAATCATTTTATAATAATACTTAATCAATATAATATAAATCATTTTATAAATGATTTTATCAAATTTCAACATGATTTAAATAAATCAAATATTTATCTTAAGATATGATATTTCGAGAACAAACGAAATATTTATGAACCCTTATCGGTGAAAATCGATAGGAGACTTTTCTAACGATAGTAGCTAGCTACCGTAGTGATCTACCTATCACGGGTACGTAAACATGTACCAATTAACCAAATATGGCGTACCATTTGCGCAAACTAAACACGGGTCACCAGTGAGACCTGGTACTTTAATACTGATCATCCGTTCGAGATCAGTTTAAAACGGTGTATTTTGGGTTCTTATACTCAAATAATTTCACTTTATATTATATCTCAATATATGCAATTGGATGTATGACATTGGAAATTTATATAGTTTTTCTAAACTATATTTATAATCATGAGTAAATCAATTTCTTTATTTGAAGGTCTCCAGTGCCATCTACGGCTATTTAGTTTTTAAAATAACTATGCCATACCAAGAAAATCGTAAAAATCATAAATCATGCATATATAATATGTATGGCATAGTGGTCTTAAAGCAATCATCAATTATATACGTATAACATACTATAATGAAATTATAATAAAACTCACAGTATACTCGTCGAATTGTCCTTGCCTCGATCCGCTTGATTTATCAACCTATTGACATCGATAATTTATTAACATACATTCTAAACTAATGACGTCGAAATAAAATACTACAAATGATTTTTCGTACGTATCACTTGTTAGATTTCTTTACACGATTTAATTAATTAGTTAATTACTAACGAGAAATATTTATTTTGACGAATAAATATTTTATTTAAAATTGACAAGTTATCAACTTATATTTTATTGATAAATAAAATTTTTCCAAAATTAATTTTATAAGGAATTGATTTATTTAAGCCAAAATAGGTATATAATAAAATCAATTAAAACTGTTATTTTATTTTTAAAATCTAGAAATCATTTTGACAATATTTTTACATAATCGGGTTTAAAATAGTTAATATTATTTACTGTAAAAATTTTATAGGTTCGGAGCATATATTTTAGGTTATATTAGGTTCGGAAGATAAAAATATTACTTTAGGGTTTTAAATTAGGGTCGTAATTAGGTTCGGATTAGTGAAATGACCAGAATAGCCTTTGACTTAAAATCGACGCGTTGGTAAATTTGTAATTTTGTAAAACACTGAAGGGTATATATGTCTTTTAACATAGGTACGGATAAATAAAATCAAACCGATCCAATACGATTGAATTAAACAAATTGAACCGAAATAAACCGAAAGAACCGATTTTAATTCTGTGAAAAGACAATTTAACCTTTGACTTTTATTTTGACCGAAAAAAACACGTTGACTAGTTTTGTAAATACTTTAAAAATGAAAGGGCAAAATAGTCATTTACTATAATGAATCGATTTTAATCTCCTCGATATAAAAATGATTGAACCAAATCGGTTCAATCATTACTCTTCTTCTTCGTCGAGACAGCGACGATTCTCATCGTCGACTTTCGTCCGCCGTTCGTCATTTTTTCCGGAGATCGATCGTCTCGATCACTACTCGTTGTTAACTCGGTCGTGACTCGGCTGGCTTCTCGGTGTTGCTGGATCGACGACGTCGACGGGGGTGATCAGTGGACAACGATGAACACTGATCGAGGTAAGGTTTAAGCTTTCTAGAAAATTTATTTGATTGTTGTTTCTGTTTTTAACCGATTGTGATTGCGTTTTACGAGTTGATGATTTTTTCAATGTTCAGTGTGATTTATAATCTATGTCTGGCTTTGGTTAGGTGGACGATGATAGGTTGTAGAAAAATGGACGAGAAATTTTTGGAAAAATTGATGAGATTTGTTGAATAATTTGGCAATTCTTTGGTCTGGTTTTGTTTTGTCAAAATGGGTCGAAATTTGTGATGTCTTCTTAGCCTGTTTGAATATGGGAATAAGGGTGTCTGAAGTATTGAAAATGGCCATTGATAATGGTCTAATATTGTAAACTTTGTAGTAAAATTAATTTGACTTGTTGTGGTCTTGTTTGGTTGTAGAATTTGTCAATGAGTGAATGCTAAATTTTGGACGACAGGCTGCCATGAAAGACATAATATGATTGCTGGTTGTATAAGTGTTTTTGGTGAATTTGTAAGTAGCAATAGGTATAGGAAAATGTAGTACTTTGTAGGTATTTGAGCATTTAAAATTATTTGTAAAGATTTGTAATTTGGCTATTGTAATTATGTGATCAAAGTTTGTAATTGGACATTTGTAACAATCTACTTGTAATAAGTTTAGTGTAGAAATTTTCTATTCATACACATTTGCTACTTAATCCGCTTGCTTCAATCGCATCTAATCGATATATTCAAAATCGTAACTTGTCGAAGAAGTAATAACGTATAATATTATTATCGACGTAAAAAAAGAGAATTTAATTCTACTTGAAGACCATTACGGCTTTCTAGACTTGGTGTTAATATGCGAGAGCTT
>JANIEQ010000902.1:0-16891 GCA_024708375.1 Oxalis stricta | reverse complement strand
CATTAGATGCTATTCTCTGTGCTTCTTGTGTGATTGAGTTTTGAATCTTCTATTAAAATCTACAATAATAAAGATTCACGTTTACAGTTAGAAACAGTAGAGTATGCATTTCAAATGCTGTTTCTATTGTTGCCACATGAAATTATTCTAGTATGCATTCTCCTCAAGGTTCTATTGCTTCATCTAAGAGAGTTATTTCAGCCATCTTCTAATTCTAAGTGTAAACGATGTACATGGCGAGCTGGCTCGACTCTGCGATCTCCCAAACACCATGACACCATGACGTATATAAAATAACACAAAATAAGGCCCCAAATTTTTTTTCCACCTTTTATAAAGCTTAAAATTATTTTTTTATGAGAAATAAGACCTGTAAATTTTATTTTATGAAAAATTAAGGCCTAAAAATATTTTAAATTAGACTTCACAATTAAATAACAAGCGATTTTTGTTTTTATTTTTTTATAAAAGAGTTAGGCCTACTATATTTGTTATGCAAAAGTGAAAATTAAGGCTAAAAAATTATTTTTTAGAGTAGCACAAAGTATTCCCAAATAATTTACTTCTTTTACTGATATAAGATTTTTCATTTTCAAATGTAATGATCTTTAATGCTAAAATCGTTATTATAAATATATTGAAAAAATTATGTTAGAGCAATAAAGTTCTAAAATCCACTAATAAGTTTGTTGAAAAACCATAAAAAATAAAATTGTATATAGGAAAATGCAATTGAATGAAAGTGTTAAAAATAAATACTAAAAATTCTTGAAATATCTTTTAAAAAATATTATTTCTTAAAAAACTTTCTTAATAATTTTGAATTTTGAAGGAGAAATTGCTTTAAATCTTTTACAATTACATTTTTTTAAAAAAATTAATATTTTCTCCGACTCATTTCAGTGTGCCTATAAAAGTTGTGAATCTTAATGAAAATAATTATTTATAGAAAAATTTACATGTCTATCATCTATTAATTATTTCAAGTCATAAAATATTTATAAAAATATGTATGAATTTCATAAAACGATACACCTAAAATTGACCAAAAAAAATTTCTTTACGCGATATTTGAAGTGAACATGAGAAAATAATAATAAGGTCTCATTTTTTTTTCCTCGCCTAGGGCCTCCACAATGTGTTGAGCCGGCCTGACGATGTATCCGTTGCTTGAGCATAAATGTTCCGGTGAATTACCTGATCTATAGCACTCAGAAATAAAAACAGTTAGTCGGGTATATGTATTAAGTTAATAAATCCAAACTATAAATCATAATCATTACTACCGTGGAAAAGGTAGTAACATTTGTCGCATATGGTACACTCGACAAATCCCAAGTAACAATCGCGCTTACAGAAGCTGCATACAGGATGGATCCTTGAGATTTCGGCATGCGAGTAATCAACGCCTTTTGGCCTTCTCAAGTTCCGGAGTGCATTATATTTATGTGGCATAAATGTTGTAGAAAAGAATCTTGAGTAGCGCCCACATAAAAACATATTCATATGTTCACTTGAACATTCAAACAATGGATGATGAATCAATAACAACACAACAAAGCATTGCACTACATTACAAAATGAAGAAACAAAGCATGCCCAGCTTCCAAAGAATTGGAGTGCCGGACCATTTAGCTTTAACATCGACCTGAAAATAGTGTTAACATCGCCCATTGAGACGGTCAACGGCTGCTCTGCCTTCGTACATTGATTCAAAAGACGAAATGGAATTGACTAAGTGACAAAATGTAATTGATCACCGTACAAATGAATTTTAAGTTGAGCCTTAGCCCATAGGGAAAAAAAATCCTAGAATAGGAAATTCCTAGAGAGTCAGTAAACAAAAGAACGGAGGTAAACAAAAGAACGGGCCAGAAGGAATTGATTTGGACTAAAATAAAAGAGTTGAAAACCAGCCAGTTGAGAGTTGAGGGCCCCAGAAACCTAAAATCATAGTAATAAATGGGCTTAAAAGTAGATTTAGGCATAATGTGTTAGAGATCGTTCCAAGAATTATGCAATCATATTGTAGGCTTGATGAAGAAAACTTACTTGAAGATGAAGAAAAGATTGAAACAAGTGTCCTTAATGAAAAAAGTACTTGATATGGTGTTTATGAAGCTTGGTGACACCTTGGAATGCTACGTAGAGATGTTGGAAGAGCGGAACCAAGCTGCACAGAATCTGCAGAAAACAACATCGAGGACTTGCAGCGCGAAAAAGTATTGCGGAGACCAAAACATCTATCTTTTTAATGATAAGTCGGAATGAACTCAAACTTAAAAGAAACTGTAAAATAGTATTCTAAACATGTATGTGAAATAAAAATGTAGAAAAGAGCTTATATGCTAATTTTGATCTCCCAAATTGTTGGTTTTAGCTATTTTAAGAACTCAAATGTTATTTTTATTCTTTTCGATCAGATGATTCAATCAGAATATAATTCTTTTCCACAATTTTCATACAGAAGATTCCCAAACCTTAAGCTATGACGTCATTGTTTCCATCCATTTCAACCAAATGGTTCTTTCATCAGATTTTATCAATCCTATTTTCTACAGACTTTGAGATTGACAAATATATTTCCTAAGGAACACATTAGGACCGTCCTATACTCTTAGGAAATGGGAATTTGAATTACGATGACAAAAACTAACAATTTCCCAAAAAAAAATGCGGATAATAACTAAGAAGAGAAATATGATTACCCGAATAAAAGATTCTAAAGACAAATTAACATAATCATCGCAACATGTGAAATTAGTTCTTGTGCCACATTGTCTCATTGTCAGGCATAAAGGATTACATTACTACTAGACATAAATATAAGAGAACATGCATCTTAAAGTTTCTAACAATTCAAAATGAAAATTGTACAACTCTATCTCTGGTACACGCTAACTTATTTAAATTATATATAGCAGAATAGTTTGCAGACAAAAATTGATTGATCTAAGAATTGCAAGCTCACAAGCTTCCCTGTCTGGATTGAATAATCCAAAACTAAATATATTGAAGAAGACTTAGAAGCTTCCCACACTAGACTAGAAAGCTCAAATTTAAAACCGATTCACTCGAACTCAGTTGATCAAGACCCAATTCAAAATTAAAATTTTTACTTGAACTACTATGATTTTCCGTTGCATTTGTGTTTTTGTAGACGTCTGATGTTATTCAGGCTGCTTGTTATGACTTAGATTCATAGAAAGTTAGCTTCTTGGCTCGTGTGGTTTTTAGGGAATTCAATATTCTTTTATTGCTTTCTAAAGAGTATGCTCTAGAAAAAAAAAACAGCAGACCAATCAGAGGGCTACATTCAATGTTTTTGTAGGGATTTCAGATTTTATGCTCATCAAGGATTTTCTTTTTCGTTCAACATGACATATACATAAGTTTAGATTCAAGAATTTGAGAAAAATACTTTGGTTGGATTTTCCTATATTGAGATTGAATTGGCCTAGGATCAATTAATACAAAACTGGTTTCATTTCGATTTACCTTGACCAATGCTAGATTCTATTTCAAATGCATGTCCAATTGAACTGATTCGAGTAAAATTTAAAATCGGTTCACTCGAACCAAACACGCTCAGAATTGAAATTCCACCTCGTTTTTGGGTCTATTGAACAAAAACTTACTTTCATGAGTCAATTGCAAACTTTTCTAACAGAATGTTAACAAGTAGAGCTAGTGTATATTTCCCTTTGTGATCTCATTCAGCTTACAGCTGTTTTTATCTTTAACAGCTAAACTAGAATGTTAATAAATTTAGATCTTTTCTTGCACATAATACATTGTCTTCTACTTCATAACTTCCAAAAAATTTCTTCAACTTTATTGTATTATGAATTTGTAAGTATCTAATTTTATAAATGCAGAGGAAAAAAAAAACCTGTTGAAATAGGAACAACAAACCACCACCTGATTTTCAGACAATTTTCTAGTGCAAACAAACACAAGTATCTCTCGTCCCAGAATTTTCCTGCTCGTATTTCAATATTGCTAACTTAATTTCAGTATGACGTCCCATATCATTAAAGCTTGTTTATTAACATGCAGAGCGGTGAATGATGAGTCTACTAACAGCTTTTTAGTAGCCTACTTAATTATGTGACATTCATTTAGAGAATAGATCAAACTAGCTTAAGCTTAATTTAGAACATTTTAGTGGGACCTATATTAATCTTGCTCAAGAATTCAACAGATTCGTCGAAGGATGTAATCAGATATCCGATCACATTTAAACAATCTGACTTTTCATCGTCTGCTGCCAGAAATCTCGAGCACGACGGTGTTTGGCAGATCAGTTCCATATTTCCTTACAAAAAAATTCGGCATCAATCGATCTGGCGAGAAAAAAAAAAAACCCTTTAGCTTAAGCTCTAATCAAGTGATAAAAATGCTATAGCTAGGAACTGGCAGACTTCTAATGTATAACGCAATTATCCAAAGGGATATTGTAGAGTAATCATAATAATCATTCCCCTTTTTGCTCTAAATTAAGTCACAAACTTTGAAATTTCATGATGGGATTGTTATTGAAGAAATTCTGGTCATAAGTAAACTTCAGGGAATAGGAATTTTCTGTAATAAAAACGGTAAAACATAAATAAAGAAAAGGAATACATACAAGCTTCCATGTCTCAATAGCTTCCTTCAAAACTATCTTGAAGAAATGTGGGTTGTGGGATTAAAGAACAAGTTTCCATTATTACTCTCAGGATTAGAATTCAAACAAGTTTCCATTATTTCTCACAGGATTAGAATTCATATACTACCTCCCGTCTCAAAAAAAAATTGTAAAAATGTGGTTATCAGTTTAAAAAGTCTAGACGCGTGTTGTTCTTGATAGATATTTTAGGACAAGAAAAAAAAAAGTCTCCTTTTAAGCCCTCTTAATAGTAGAACTCGAAAGAGAGTGAGAATAGTAAGTACTAATAGATAGAAAAATAAGAACTGCTTGAATAAGCAGCAAGTTCAAGCCAATCAGATTCAGACAAGGTTTGAACATAATCTTTTTCCCTTGGACTTTCATTTAGTATATAACCCCAAGCTTGTTAGAAGTGATAAAACACAAAATTCTGACTGATTCCTTGATACGTCCATATAGGATTGTCATCCAGAAACAAAGTAAGAAATCAAAGAGTAGAGGTAAGAGAGTATGATGCGAAGGCGTGTTTGTGAAGGAAAGTGTAGAATGACATCATTTGTAGAGATAAGCGTGGACATGGCAAAGTTACAACTATTTAATGATGGTTTGCCCTCCAAACGTACGATGCGGAAACCCAACAGACCGGTAAGTGTCACGCTAGTCACCTTAACGACTATTTTTAAGGATCCAGGTAAATGAAATTGTTGTTATAGGAGCTATTTTCAAACCTGCGAAAAGTTTACGGACCAATAACTTCATTATACCTGAATAGAACATGTAGAAACTGCTAAAGGTTATCTATGTTTGCGCACGCCAAACAGAAGATTCCTAAAGTCAGGGAGCTCATAGGGAATATAATATAAGCTTTAAATCAAATGAGTGATCAATCAGCAAGCTTAAACGAAAGGAAGTTAAGCTTTAAGGAAGCCAAATAAACTCCAGGCTTATACAAAGGAAAGGATATATAAATTCTAGACAAAGAAACTTAATCAACTGATAAATTTTAAGTAAGCAAACCCACCAACCATGCACCTAAATGGGGACAAATCAATTATCAAAATACCACTCAGGGAACACCTCCAAATTTCCTAGGATATGAAAATTGAATGACCTTAACCAATAAGTAATTAACAAATTTCTAAAAGAAGAACGAATTTATTAATATAATTGATTAATCGATTCGTAAATTTGTTGGAGAATGCAAGGGTCGTCGAAACTAATCAAGACAAGGCTAGAGAGAAAAAGTTGTCAATGAATGTCATTAGAGATAATGAAAATCAGCTTTCCCTACAAGCGATACTTGTACTTGTTTAGGGATTTAAAAGTATCATAACAGTATACTAAAGTCGAGACTAAGTAATCGGTTAGAAACAACTTATGTTTCAGTGTCAAATTTCCCTGATCGATTAGACTAACTTAGGCTGGTAACTATTATGATGATTACAAAGTTTCAAAAGATAAAAAAATAGATATTCAAAATTTCAGGATGAAATCAGAATTTTAAAAATGCGGTATTTAATACTCTTCAGTTTTGACTTCTGTAAACTAAATATGCTCTAGGAATTTATTTGAATTGAAAATAGAAACGTATGGATACTGAAACTGAATTTTGACCATTTATTGAATGTCTTTACATCTAATAGCTTTTTTTTTCCAACATGATTCTTGATTATCTGCAAGAAAGATGCACTGATGCAGCCTCAAAAACTCGAAGTTAACTTCATAAATGAGATACTTTTTTTGAGGCAAATCGATTTGTATTAATTCAAATCAGAGTGTTACAACATAGAGATGAGAGGGGATACTGCCTAGCCAGTTGTCTTTTCACCCCCCAAAACCCCCAGATCCATTTCATACGATAAGCTGCAGAAATTATTCAGAATTCGCAACACTAGGAGCATCATCAGTATGGGGCAAAGCCTATAGACTCTTAGGGAAAAGAGACCAGATTTTCCTAGCCCACATACAATTACACAAAATATGCTCCATTGTTTCCTCCTCTAAACCACAAACAGGGCATTTTGGATCCTGCTACAGCACACCTCGATTTCGAAGATTAACACGAGTTGCCAGAGCGAGAGTCCAAGCTGCCAAAGAAACAGTTGCAGATTTGGAGGGATTTTCATTTTTCATAATACTTCCAGAACTCCTTATGGCCTACAGGGACTTAAATGTCTGCTAAGGACAGATCGGGCAACAAAATAGCCACTCCGAACAGAGTAAACCCCATTCTTAGTTAGTGTGAGGCCATGTAAAACGGTCAGCCGAGGAGATGGAGCTGAGATGAATATTTCCGGCTGCATTGGCTGACTCCGGCAATAGACAATTAAATAGCAAGTCATAATTCCAATTGCCTAATTGGCGTAAATGAGATACTTGGTTTTACTAAAAAAATTCATTCAATATTCACCATACATTGATTCGAAAGACAAGATGGAATTGATCCCGTGATATTAACTTGAGCCAAGGAAGAAAAATAAAAATCCTAGAAAAGGAAATTCCTAGAGAGTCAACAAATGAAAGATTGAAGGCATTTATAACTTTTGTATCTATGAACAGGCTGAAATTTGTTTTGGCTACGCTACTGGAGCTATGTGAGTAGTAGAAGCAAACAAGGCCATGAAAAACTCAGACCCTGTTATTGTTGTCGATAAACAGTCACAGCCACCACTGGTGAGTCGATATGAAAGTATAGGAATCTCTGCGATTGGAGGCAACGAATGAAGGGTTTTTGACGAGAGAACGCCATTCTTTCTTCACGCACATGCATTGTCCGATACACTTTAATGGTAGCCTGTGGAAAATGTCGTAAAGAAGATCATCCGGCAAGTCATCAATCCCCATCTTAAGTCTTAACTTGAGAGGACGGATAGGAAAACTAATATCCACTTCTACAAATCTTTCAATAGAAATTTGAAGAGAGAGAAGGAAATCACCCGAAATTTAGGCCAAGGATTTGATTTTTCTTCTTTTTTTCCATACAAGTTTGAAACTAATATTTCGCCACGGGATCATCCATCATATATCTTCGACCAGCACTAAACATGCGAAAAAAGTATTCGAAATTTGAAAATTTCCTAGCTTGGAAATTGTAATTGGCATTGACCCGAATTTTTATATGTTGATATTAAAAAATGGGCTAGGAATAATTAGTAGAAAACCGATTTCATGTCCGGAGATTTACCTTGACCAAGGTTAAAGTTTACATATTATGATCTCATGCCATCTCCCATGATAGAGTCTACAAAAACTTGCTTTCATGTGTCAATTGTAAAGTTTTCTAATAACAAGATTTGGCAACCAAATCCTCAACTCAATATCTCATTTTCAACAGCTAAAATAATATGATGATTGAATTTCCGAGACAAACAAACATGCATGGTCAAACTTTTTTAAAATGAATGACGTGGCCATCGAGAATTCCCTAACAATGGTTAGAAACTAAACAACAATAGTACTTGTTGATATGAATTACCATCTGAAAATCCCTAGAGTCAAAGATTGCTCTTCTTAGTAGAATATGAAAAGATTCTTAAACAGTCAATAGAATATATATTTTGATCTTCTTTTTCTTTCTTTTTTAATAATACAATGTCTTCAACTTCATTGTACAGTGATACAGTATTACGTATTTGTAAAATATCTAAATTTTATAAATGCAGAGAAAAATAAAAACAAAAACCTGTTGAAATAGGAACAACAACTACTTCAGACAATTTAATTGTGGAAACATTTTATCTCGTCCTAGAATATTCGTGTGCTTCAATATTTTTATCTTCTAGTATGACGTCCCATATTAGTTAATTAATTAAACATGTCAAAAATACCAATTCTTAAAACATCACAAAATCCTAACCGAGTCAAACATAACCTGACGGAAACCTAAGCATCAACCATACGTACACAGAGTCGACTAATGGACTTTTAGTAGCATAATTAAGTCGGTGACATTCAATTAGAATAGGATAAAACAAAATAGCTTTAGCTTAATTTACCTCATTTTGGCGGGACCTACATTAATCTCGCTCAAGAATTCAACAGATTAAGATCTAATCAAGTGATAAAAATGCTCTAGCCAGAAACTGACAGACTTCTATCCGTAATGCAATTATCTATGGGATGTTCTAGATTAATCATAATAATCACTCCCGTTTTGGTCTAAAGTAACATAACATTGAAATGTCATAATGGGATTGTTATTGAAGAAATTCTGGGTGGCTAAGTAAACTTTGCGGAAAAGGATTTTTCTCTAATAAAAATGGTAAAACATAAATAAATATAAAAGGAAAATAATTAATACCTAATTACAATTTCCTCTCCCAATTGCTTCCTTCAAAACTTCTTGAAGAAATGTGGTGTTGTGGGATTAAAGAACAAGTTTCCATTATTTTTCTCACGGTTAGAATTCATATCGCAAGAATGTAAGAACGTGCTTAGCTGTTTAAAGTCAAGGCTTAAATGACGAATCTGTTGAATTCTTCGGCGAGATTGATGTAGGTTCCACCAAAATGCTCTAAATTAAGCTTCAGCAAGTTTTTATATATCTACTCTAATTGAATGTCACGACTTACTTATGCTACTAAAAGTCATTAGTCGACTTTGTGTACCAATGGCTGTTCTTTAAGTTTCCGTCGGACTCGTCATTTATCGTCATGTTTTGTGTAGATATAGTTGGTGTATTGTTACTACGTTTTAAGTATGATGTTTTAGACATGTTTAATCATTAAGGTTAATTCATATGGGACATCATACTGAAGGACGTATACGGATATTCAATCTCCATAGACTTTTAATGTATAATACAATTATCCAAGGGATACTTTTGAATAATCATCATAATCACTCCCGTTTTGCTCTAAAGTAACAAGCTTTGAAATGTCCTAAGGGATTGTTATTGAAGAAATTCTGATCAGCAAAGTAAACTTCACGGAATAGGATTTTTCCTGATAGAAATGGTAAAACGTAAATAAATTCCCCTGTCTCAATTGCATCCTTCAAAACTATCATGAAAAAAATGTTGGTCTTGTGGTGTTTTCATTATTTCTCTCCTGATCCAGGTTAATGAAATTATAATCTTAGGATCCAGTTGAAAACCTACGAGATGTTAAGGGACCTGTAACTCATTATCCGCAACTGGAATAGAATTTAAGAGAACTTTTATCTTTTCAGTCAACTCGTATATCTTTTCAAGTATTGTATCCATCTATTATTCAACCAAATGGTTCATTCATCAGATTTTGTCAATCCTATTTCTACACATTATTAGCAGGGACTGACTTTGAGATTGAAAATATATATTTCCTCAGGAAACACATTCGGATTGTCATATAATCCTAGAAATTAAATTTGAATTATCATCCATGAGCAATTACTAACAATTTTCCAAAACATGAACGGCTAATATGTTAAGAATAGAAATTTAATTACAAAATATTTCCCGAGTTGAATTTAAACATGAAGATTCTAAAGACAGCTTAACATAATCATCACAACATGCGAATTAGTTCTTGTGCCACATTTCCTCAATGTCAGGCATTTAGGATTACATTACAACAGGACATGAAATAATAGGAGAACATCTTAAATTTTCTAATCAAAACACGATCAATTTCGGATCAATAGGC
Source organism: Oxalis stricta (assembly GCA_024708375.1). Lineage (NCBI taxonomy): Eukaryota > Viridiplantae > Streptophyta > Magnoliopsida > Oxalidales > Oxalidaceae > Oxalis > Oxalis stricta. The sequence continues at coordinate 6,616 of JANIEQ010000902.1, read as the reverse complement.
GTCTTTGGAAATCGATACCTTCACCAGACAAGTATCCTTATCAATGAGCTCGAAAGCACAAACCTCTTCCAATTCCAGAATGTCATCATGAACAAATTCTAACCAACCGGCTTTGAGGAACCTTCCTTTTCCATGTTTTGGATTCCATGTAAACTTCACAGGCCGAGACTTTTCTCCAACCTGGAGGCGGACTTGGATCTCTTCTTTCTCGCCTGTTTGCTTTATCAAACTCTTTGCGAAATCCCTAGACAAAGTCTGCATAAAAGAAGGTAGTAGAATTTATATTGTAAGATCAAAACTTTTCCATTCTAAAATGTAATCTGATAAATCCAAGGTCAGAACTTCAATACTGTTATAATGGCATTATAGTTTTTAAATGTATCAGAATGAGTTACCATTTCATGGGCCATATGATATTCGGAGATAGTAGTTTTGAAGGAAGGGTTTTGAGACGTAACTCTGTTGCCTGCAATGAATCATTAATCCTAAGGTTAAAAAATTGGAATTTTTAAACAGTTTCTTTCTAAAACTTGAAAAAGGAATGAACTTTTCATCCAAACATACTCAAACTCACCTAACCCTTGATTTTCAACATCATCAATCCGGAATATGTAGTCCTTGAATGACATTCCGTCTCCATCACATGAGAGAAGCTCGAAAACACAACTGTCGCTGACTTTCAAGTGATTGTCAGCCATGAATGTATGCCAACCACAACATATTCTTGGTTCATTGTACTTTGTAGTCCAAGTTGTATCAGAATGATGAAGAAATGCTGGGCATTTCTTACCAGCCAGGTGTTCCCGGGAAAAATCTTTTGGTACATTCTGTATCAACGAGAAAATAATAAATTTTTACCTAGTATAAGAAATAAAACTGTTGATGAAATGATTCGCAAGAATGAATTAAACACTTACTAGAAACAATTGAGCTCTATTACTGTCACGATCAATGTAAGAAGGTCGCATAGTGATGATGAAAAATTGTTTGTAAGAAGTGAAACGTTTAGCTCTCTCAAGACAATCAAGCTCCTTTTGCTTCGAATAATCTGTAGGAAATTGTTATTTTCTCTTCGGAGTAATTTCGTCGTCCGAGAGCACTTCAATATATTATTGCAGCTCCTCATCAGTACTAATCATCTACGGAGAAATCAAAAAAGAAAATACTCAATATGTGAGCATAAAGAAAAGTACCATAAATCAAATACTATTACAATTTGCTCTAAATTAAAAGTTACTGCCGAACTTTTGAATTTTGTCAAATTAGTTCTAACACTTTTAATCAATATTGTATAAATTTCCCCATTATAGTGAGCGAAATAGATAAAAAAAGTTCTAAGATTAGTTAATTATAAATTTAAGACATGAAAGTAGTTTAGGAAAAGAGAGAACAACACTTACATTAGGCCTCCCTTTCTTCATTGAATCTAACATAAACATCTTAGGGATATCCGGATCAGTAAAAAACAAATCTCCATTGATTTTCTTTGCTTTTTTGAGGTTGGCTTTCCTGGAACTAGAAGCCATTTTACAGAGAGAGAAGAAAGACTTTGTTTTGGCCGAGTAATGTTTGATGCACAAAGGAAGTGGTGACTGGTAAGCTCCTCTTAAAGTCTAGATGTTTTGTACTTGAGTGTTGTTCTTAAAGCCTATAGTTTCCATTTTTAGCTCTCCTAATTCCATGCAGTTTACAGGTTAATTTTTCTCTAAAAAATACATTGAACTTTCATCTACCGGTACACGCTAATTTATTTAACTTATTTCATCTGCCAATGGCATTGAATTAGCATGATTCGAACTCAATTCCAATTCCAATTCAAACTTTTACTTGAACTAGTATGATTTTCCATTGCATTTGTGTTTTTGTAAATGTTGTATGTAGTCAGGCTGCTTGCTATAAGACTTAGATACAGACAAAGTTAGTTGGTTAATTGGCTAGTGAGGTTTGAGGGAATTCAACATTCTTTTATTGCTTTCTTAAAAGTATGCTCTATGGATTTTTTTAAATAGAAAAAAAAATAGCAGACCAATCATAGGATTAGATTTTACTCAGTTAGGAATTTTTATATACATCTAGAATTTTTCTAGAATTAGATTTTATATACATCTAGGATTAGATTTTATATACATCTAGAATTTTTCTATTTTATTCAAGAAATTGAGAAAGTTAATTCTTTGCCCCAATTTTTATATTGAGATTGAATTGGCCTACAAACTAATATATAAAACCGGTTTCCCTATGCCGATTTACCTTGACCAATGCTAGATTCTACAGAGTACGAACCCAGAATGGAAAACATGCCACCTCCTTTGGCCATCTTCGATTTCAAATACTACCATGCGGAAAATGCAGTTCGCCGATGCAAACGGCGCATTACATGAGCTCGGAATCGAAATTCCGCCTCCCTTTTGGGTCTATTGAACAAAACTTGCTTTCATGAGCCGATTGCAAAGTTTTCTAGCCAAATGTTAACAAGTAGTAGTATATATGTATTTCCCTTAATTAAGCTCCCTTCATCTTTAACAGCGAAAATATCATGATGATTGAATTTCGGGACTAAACAAACATGCTTTTTGAAATGATTGACGTGTCCATCTAGAATTCCCTACCATGGTAAAAAACTTGAGCGTACATATCTAATCTCGGGTCAGAAATTATACTAAACAGCAGTTGTGACTTGTTGAAATGAATGGCCATATGAGATTCCTGAAGTCAACTGTTCTTTGACTATTAGAATATGGAAATGTTTCTTAAACAGCCAATAGGATATTTAGATTTTTTATTTTAAATAATACAATTTCTTCAACTGCATTGTATTATGTAGTATTTGTAAATATCTAATTTTACAACTGCGTAAGAGTAATACATACAAACAAACCTGCTGAAATAGGAACAACACATTCTGAATTTAAGTCAATTAATTAAGCTTGTTTATTAAACATATGCTAACATAATTAAAACATGGATAAAGAATTTGCTGGACTTTCGAGTACCAAGTGATGAACTCAAGCAGGTAGGAACTTACGTGTGCATAGTCTTTTGATTATCGTACAAGGCGATGGAAGCAGGCAAAGCTGCAGGAACTATTTCCTCGTGAGGTCGTTTGGCTATACAGAGTACCCTCTATTGGCAATGCTGGCAGTTGTGATAGCCTGACTTAGTGTGCTGCACAAAATGGTCCATATATAGTCAAATCTGGCTATTACATAGCTAAAGGTTTGAAGGAAAACTCGGAGCAACAGGCTGCAGTCACAGGTTTTCAACACTGGGAGAAGGTATGGAAGCTACAATTACCAACAAGTGTGAAGTTTTTCTCCTGGAAGCTGTGTAAGGGATTACTGGGAACTCGAGACAACTTGAATCGACTGAGGTATGACACTGCCAACTCACTATGAGGTCTGTTTTGATATGGAGGAATCTATTCTGCATATCCTTAGAGACTGTTGCTGGGCTGTAGCTGTGTGGAACCATTTAAATCTTGCTGTGGTTTGCCAATCCTCTGCTGTTAATCTTTGTTGCTGGTTAAATGAAGTTTTTGCCATGTTTTCGTTGGAAGAGGTAGGCCTGTTTGTAGGTGCATGCTGGAAAATTTGGTGCAATAGAAACAAGACTATATTTGATGCAGTTTGTGACAGGGCTATAATTGTGGCCGATGCTATTCGGTTTTGGCTGAATGAGATTAGGTTACTGAACCACATAAATGCTAAGTGCAGAGACCAATTCTAGTGCAACAGATGCAGGAAAAATGGAGCCTCCTGGAAGTGGTGTTATTAAACTCAATTTTGATGCATCCTATGTTTGCATGGTGCATCATCTAATAAGTTTGGGTTTTTGCTCGTGATTCGAATGGGAAAGTTATACACGCTGTTTGAGGGAAGTTGGGACCGGCTGAGGATGCACTGCAGGCCGAATCCATTGCTGCACTTCAAGCAATTAAATGGGCTGCCAGCATGGATATTGACAGATTGATCTTGGAGGGAGACTGCAAAGTGTTGATAACTGAACTACAGCAGCAAACCAGAAGCCAAGCTAGTTGCGGTTTAATCATTTATGAAGTCCGGATGAGAGCAAGGAATTTTACTTCATGTTTGTTTAATTTTGTTAAGCGAGAGGGGAATAAAGCGGCACATTGTTTAGCCGCTTTAACTTCAAACTTACCTCTTGTTTGTTTTACTTTTATTTTCTTGCCTTATGATGTAGCTTCTCAAGTCTTTTTGGACGTTATTTAATATAACTGGCCATGGCCAACTTCAAAAAAAAAAAACATAATTAAAACGTAGTACCCTAACTCCAACTATAAACAATAAGGGATTGTTATTATTGGAGAAATACTGTTCATGCAAAGTAAACCTCAGGGTAATAGGATTTTTCTCTAATAAAAAATGGTAAAACATAAATATATGAAAAGGAAAAAGATTAATACTTACAAGCTTCCCTGTCTTCATTGCTTCGTTCAAAAACTATATATCTTGAAGATATGTGGTGTTGTGGGATTAAGGAACAAGATTCCAATATTTCTCTCAGGATTAGAATTCATATATATATTGCAAGAATGTAACTATACTCTTTCTGTCTCACTGATCTTTTATATTTCTAGTGCATCGAACTAGAAGTATAAAACATCATGTTTATGGTAGCTGTTTAAAGTCTAGATTTTTAATGCATGACATTGTTAAGTTCTTTAAAGATCTTTAGGGAAAAAATTCCATTTTTTTTTTCTTTTGATGCTTCACAGAAAAATAAAGAAAGAAGGGAGAAAGAAAGAAACAATGGCACTATGGCCTTACAAAACTAACACCAGCCATATCGGCTAAGATTATCGACTAAGCTTCTGTTGGCAGAGATTCCCAAGACACCCATTCTAGACCTTTGAGAGCTTCCTTTCTTTGCCATCAGATCAGTTAATTGATTCCCCTCTCGAAGAGTGTGTTTGAGAGAAACATTCTATTCACGATGCAAGAGATTTCGAATATCGCAGATAACCGTTGTATAAGCGTGGCGATGCCAATCTTGCATTTGAATAATACGTAGAGCATCCTTGAAGTCTGAGTATACAGTGAGATTTCGGAATTGTAAATCCCAAGCAAGCTTCAAACCATGGAATATTGCCAATAATTCGGACATGAGATTAGTGTGTAGGCCAGCAAATCCAGAAAACCATGAATCCAACTCCCTGATGTCGTATGAAACACTCCTCCAAAACCAGCAGGGCCAGGATTACCCAAAGAGCTCCCATCTACATTAAGACAAATAGAATTATCAGTAGGGGCACTCCAACAAATAAAACGAACCTGGCGAGATACATGTTGACTTGGTTGAGAATAGAATTTTATGCAATCATTTAGAAAGTTCCCTAAATAAACGATCTTGAGCATAGATAGAAAGCAATTCTCCTCCTAATACTTTCCTTGTTTCGAATTATCCAAATCTGTCCAGAAAGCTGCTAGGAATGATATATTCATCTTAAACGTGCAACGGTGCAAGTTGTAACCCATAAAATCATATAGCCCAACATAGCAATGTAGTAGTATTTGTTTGTGCCTTGGGTCATGGGCCTGATTTGGGCCTAAACTGTGCTTCTGAAATTCCATGTTTATTTATTTATTTATTTTGAACTTTTTTGAGATCCCATATACTATCTACTTTTTTTGAATTAATCATTATTGTTATATTTAGGGATATATGAATTTTGTTCATTGAGTTTCAAAAAAAACGACATATAGAAAATAATAATAATAATTAAACTTGTTTTTCAAGAATGAAACCTTAGGTTGAGTGGCAAGTGGTTATACAAATTTCAAGATTTGAATCGAATATATTTTATTTTGATAAATGAAATTGACATCTTCCTCAACCATAAAGACTCGGAAATAATATGCTCTTGTGAATCATGGAAATCTAAGATAAGGACCGTTCGAGGCTTTTAATAAATCTTTTAAAATTATTATGCTGTATTGTTGAACATAAATTTTACTTATTGTTGTGTATTTGTTGTATACAAATTAAAGTTTGACTTTAATCGTTTTGAGAAAAGTGAATGTAAAGTTTAAGATGTGTTACTTGTGTATATCCTTTCGATTTAAATAAATAAAAATCGAATTTATTGATGTTTTATGTGTCATATGTCATTGAACCCATCGTTCAATGAATATTGACAACATTAATCATTATATTAAATCATTATTTGTTAATATTATTCTTAAAACATATTTTATGTGGCTCAAATCGGTAAAATACATATTTTTTTAAAAATATTTTGAACAAAACGAAATACGCCCGTACAGAATAACAGCAGACATTTCAATAAATCGATTAGTACGTACCTATCTGAAAAACTTCTGGAAACACATTTCACGATATTGCTCATCTTGGTAAAGTAATTTTCTGAATATATTTGTCAATGTAGAAAGGTCAACAACAATAATTCAAAAGTAAGCAAACGACAAAATGTCAAGAAAAGTTGAAAAACTTGAGATATTTTCATTTAATATTATAAGGTTTTGGTTCAACTATTATTTAGATATTTAGAGAGGATATTTTGAATCTATATCGTCAGTAAATTAATCACTTTTATATACCCTTTGTCAAAAAAAATCATTAACAGCAAAACTCTATG
>JANIEQ010000901.1:0-10512 GCA_024708375.1 Oxalis stricta | reverse complement strand
CTGTAAACATTCAAAAATACTATCTTGATGCTGTAACGAACTTACGATGAATGTGATTGCAGGAAAACCCTATGTGCTTGAGACCATCAGCACTAATGATGTTGCTACAATTGTATACACAAGTGGGACAACTGGAAATCCTAAAGGTGTTATGCTTACACATAAAAATCTGCTACACCAGGTTTAAGACTTGACTTGTTTTATTCTTTCTAAAAGTGATAATTTGGAACCTGTTATGCTAGCTTGATGTTAGTTCATTTCCTTGGTCTTGTACTGAGTTAAAACACAGAATGATTGCAGGCACAAAGCTGTAGTCTATGGGCAGAAAACATGGATTTGGGCATAATGTTACTTTTTCCATCTTAGAACAAGCATATTAGACAAGTGGTGACCCAGTTTTCTGCTTCTTCAAACTTGAGCTGCAAAATTTATAAGTGGGTCTTTTTTTACTTTTTTTCCGATATTCTGTTCCGACTGGATTTCCGTTGAACCAACATCACCTGTCATATCTTTTCAGACTCACACACAATGGATTCCTCCAAACTTTCCTTAGATTGAATTTCCTCATTATTGCTTTCACCTGATCTCGAATCAATGTAATCCTTCAAAGAAGGGCTAGAGATTGTAGTTAGTCAGCAGACCCTTCTTGCAAAATGATTTTGTTAACATCAAGGACGAAATCTTGACATAGATCCTCATTTACACTGATATCAAAACTTCGGTTCCAACTTGAACTGAGACCTCAGTGGGTTGATTACAAGGAAAATTAAGAACAACAGGAAAGCACTACATATATGGCAGCATTATGGGGTTTCATTTTGAATTAGTTTCTTGATTAATAGTGCTGATAGCATACATCCTAATGGATAATGAAAACCGATCTGCCTTTTAATTTCAAATTTATTGTTTTGGGGAGTAGCCAACAGCAGATCAATAACCATCTTCTGTATTGTTCTTTTTGAGATAGATTTATAAGTTTAGCCATATTGGATATGGATTTTCATTTATCGATAATTCTCTAGAACATTGTTGTCTTTCTGCTCTTCATGTTGGTTAACCATGTTGTTGCTAATCTTCTGTATCATTTCATTTTACTCATTTGTTTCTGTAGAAGGAGCCCATCATTCTTAGTCTTTAGTTAAGGTTTATATAGGATTTTGTTCATGAAACTGATTTCTGTCAATCATTTACCAGATCAGATATTTGTATGATATAGTACCGACTGGACGTGGGGACAGATGTCTAAGCATGCTTCCACCATGGCATGCATATGAGCGAGCTGTTGAGTATTACACATTCTCACAAGGGGTAGAGCATGTGTACACTACCGTAAAGTATTTCAAGGTATTCTTCCGTTCAAACATGTAATGATAACAGAGATTGCACTAGTATTGCCTCAAGTTTGGTGGTGATGTCATATGAAACTTAAATCACCACGCTTCATTTCCTTCTTTGATGCTCACTGTAATTACTGTGAAACTATACGGAATAAAGTGAGTTTTGCGCTTATAGATGCTCAAATTTGTCTGATCTAATATTCCATTATTTTTGTTGTAGGATGATTTGAAAAAATATCAACCCCAGTGCCTGATTTCTGTTCCCCTGGTCTATGAAACGCTCTACAAGTACGTGATATCTCTTCAGTAATGCCTACTTTAATGTGTGTGCCTATACATTTTCCATGTGGAAATTGTGTCATCTTGTGATTTTTTTGTGAGGTCTTCTTTTTCAAATATTTCTAATAAACTTGGAAATATTGGGAGAAGCTTGAGCAGGAGACAAAATTTGAACAAATTTTTTGGCTGAATTTTCTGTATTTTCCAGTGGTATACAGAAACAGATTTTGACAAGCTCTACTTTCCGTAAACTGATTGCGCTTACCTTGATAAAAGTCAGTTTTGCATATATGGATGCAAAGAGAATCTATGAGGTTTGACTTTTAGAATTATTACGATTTTCTACAATTTTATAGTTATGTAGTCTCGTGTTTGTGCTTAATTTACTCAGTAACTATGAGCTACTTCTTAAGCATTAGGTCTGATTGTGCAGTCTTTATTAAATCAAATCTAGGTGTTTATTGAGAAAAGGTAGAGATATAAAAAGAAAGTGGGAGAAATAATGGGAAAAAACATATAGATTGATCGTCTATCATAGATGTATTTTCTAAGAGTAGTTTGGTGCTGCAGTTTCATGTCACTAGAATTTTGGAATCTTACGAACTCTAATTTCAGCATAACTTAATCATCTTTAAAGTGTAGTTTATACAATTCCTCCTATTATATAGCCAGAAAATCATTTAAATACATGGAAAAATCTCACTGCTTTAATCTTTATTTATGTAGCACCAAACCATTGTTATTTGTTTGAACTTTGAATATAAAAGCTAGATTTGTTCATTTGCCATGAACTTACGCATTTATCGCCTTCAGTCCAGCTATTATATTTCCTTCAACCAGGGACATTGCTTTCCAATTAATTCTTCTTCTTCTTCTTTCATTTTTCCAAGTTCATAGTTATTGTTTTTGTAGCCAAGTCTGCCCAAATGCTTATGCCATGTGTTTAATGAAAGTTCTGCAAAACTAACGAAATTGTACATTCTCTCCTTGCATATTTAAAAGAAGCTGGAACTAATGGACTTTATCTAGCTGACTGCTTGAGTCACCAATAAATTCTACATTGGCATCACAGAAATGCACCATCGATGAATTTCTCTGTTGTCATGATTATTATATATCTAGCAGTCGACAGATTCAAACACAATAGCACGCAAGTAGGCTCGTGCTTCTGGAGTTAATGATTTTGTACTATACACAAGTAGATAGTCTAACAGAAAATATTTGAATTTGATTTTTATATCTGACGTTCAGTTCTATTGTATTCAGTATACAGCCCATAGTCAAATCCTATTTCTTATTCTGTTTTTAGGGTATGTATCTTACCAATAATCAGAAGCAAGCTTCACATATTTCTTCAGTGGGAGATTTGTTGTGGGCAAGAATCGTTGCTTCAGTGTTGTTGCCACTGCATGTTTTAGCAGAGACACTAGTCTACAAGAAGATTCGCTCTGCCATCGGGATGTCAAAGGTAATTTATTTTCATCCCCTCTTTTTGCCAGAAGACTTCTGTATTAGTAGCATTCATTTTTATTGAGATCTGAGAGCTCATCTTGTTATGGTTGAGTACACCTGCTTTGTTTACAAATGACTAGTGGCACCCTGATTTGAGCCAACTTATTTTCCCACAGTAAATCTGAAGATAGACTTGAATTTTTTTGTACTCTGTTGGATTCTGGCTTTCAATTTACTAGAGAAACTTCTCTGAAAAAAAGTCTTTTGAAATCTAGTCCAGTATATTTTCAGCCATGTGGGTCTGACATCTTCTTTCCACTTCGCAACCCAATGGTCACATAGCAAGGTTTGTATATACAATGTGTGTCAGCAACCCATCTCCTCACTTGCTTTCACGGTTTGGATTCTCTGTAGTTTTAAAAACTCAATGTGTTGTTTGAAACTTATCATCATTCATCACCTCTGCTCTTTTTGAAAGCGACTCATCTATGTATTTTTCCCTCTTAAGTTATGCCTGACTTTTTTCTGCGGTCATCTAATTTCTTGCCGCTATGAATACAAGGCAAATTTCTAACCAGATATGTTATTTATTAAACTTGTGTCTTACAGGCACGCATTAGTGGAGGTGGTAGTTTGTCTTCTCATGTTGACAAGTTCTATGAGGTTAGATGAACAAACACTTTCAAGCTTCTTAACTTGCATTTCGTATCGTTCATTGACATTGTGGAAATGCAGGCAATTGGTGTAAAAGTACAAAATGGTTATGGATTAACAGAGACTTCTCCAGTCATTGCTTGTCGTCGACCTGATGTTAACGTAAGATATTCATATGCTTACATTACACTGATAGCTTCAACTTACTTTCCATTTGCTCCACATTAGAGACTAAAAAGTATATAGAAGAGCAGCTTTACCATTCCTCCAGCAACCATTTCTTTGCACATAATTTTCTCATTTTTTTTTACTTGGAAAATTTATCCATTGAATCTATTTTAAGTTTTTCTCCATCTCGTGGGTTTAGACTGCTACTAGATATGGTGCATTAAATGATGTTTCCTTTTTATTTACTTTTTTAAAGGTTATTGGCTCGATTGGGCATCCGCTTCGACACACAGAATTCAAGATAGTGAACACTGAAACTGGTGAAACACTCCCTCCTGGTTCTCGGGGCATTGTTAAAGTTAGAGGGCCACAAGTGATGAAAGGTTACTACAAGGTAATTAAAAAATTATGTTTGACCACTACATTTACGTTAAAGGTCTTGAAGTAATAGTTGCTTGTATGATGATATTTTTCTTTGTTCCTTCATTCATACTGATAGATGATTTCTCAACTTGTTTGAATCCAGCTGAAACATAGTTCCAAAATATTTGATACAGATAGGGACATGAAATTAAGGGACATGATTTGTTTAAGAATGTACTTGTTTTTACTCAATTTACGTTGAGTGTTCTCAACTGACGTACTATATTGAGAATGCTTGAACAAAATAGGCGGGGCCATGTTTGCATATGCTTAATTTTATCATATGAACACTTATTTACATAGAGAAATTCCTGGTTTGGAAAGTACTATTTTACTGAGCGCTTATTACAATTTCTGGATTTTCTATTTGAATGTTTGTTGTCTTGCTCAAGGAGGCCCTTCTAGTGATGCAGGACACACTCAATCCTGAAGCAACAACTATGTACTGTTTTGTAACCTATTAGGAAAAGTGAAAGTTAATACTAGATGGGTAGATTTTATGTTTACTGGGGAAATTAGCTGCATAGAATCTTGAACTTATGTTAGTTGCATGCAGTATACGGTTTGGCTAGGGTCAGGTTAAGTAAACCATTTACATAGAAGGGATAGGTATTAGGTTCTGTGCCAGAATTCAATTCAACCTCACACGTCACAGATGCTTTTAATATCTTTGGGAATGGTAGTCCATGTGACGTGACAGTTAAAAAGTAGCATTGTTATTCAGAGTTCAATTATAATAATTCAAAGATCAGTGAAATGAATTCTGAAATTCAAGATAGTTTACCATGCAATGTGATAATCAGAGCATAATATTTAATTTATTATTATGGTAAAACCAGTGTGCTAATATTTGATTAGAATCCGGAGGCCACAAAGGAAGCAATAGATGAAGCTGGTTGGCTAAACACCGGTGATTTAGATGGATTGCTCCACACCATTCGATCGGCCGAAGTCGTTGCTGTGGAGGTGTGATTGTTCTTGAAGGGCGTGCTAAAGACACAATAGTGCTATCAACAGGTATGCTGGATCTGAAAGATTTCCCTTACCTGGCTCTCTCTTTCCATGGATTCTTATCTTCGAGAGTGCACAAAATTTCTCGAAGTTTATTTATCTACTTGTTTTCATACGTCAGGCGAAAATGTCGAACCCCAAGAACTTGAAGACTCTGCACAGAAGAAGTAAAGTCTTATCAACAGATTGTTGTTGTTGGTCAGGTACAATATAATGCATCTATTTATTTATTTATTGTTTGCTTCTGCTGAGGTGTTCGATTATTCACACTTTCTCCATGTAGTTGCCATTGCCATAATAATTTTTATTTGTTTGGGTCATGTCATGGGTGACACCTCCCTTCCATATGCAGGATCGACGTCGCCTCGGAGCTATAGTTGTTCCAAACAAAGATGAAGTACTAATGAAAGCCAAAACCAGTTCCATTATAGACTCCGATGCCTCTCACCTAAGTAATGAAAAAACTGTCGGCTTGATACATGAAGACTGAGGAAATGGTAATTTCTGAATTTATATTAAAATGCGTAGAAGGATTACACTAAGTTGCGGGATAATTCTTGTTAAATATTCAGTTTATATTGAAAACATATAAAAATGAATGCCCCTGACCTTCCCAACACACTGTGCATGCTTGATCTGGAAAAGAGTCTATTCTTACATCGATTCAATAACAACTTACAAGCTTGCTTTCTTTCATTCTTTTTTTGACAATGGTTTGAGCAGTTCCTATTCTGAAACCAATTATACCATAAAAGGAAAACTGTGGTTTCAAGTGGTTTCATTAGTTTATCTTGAAGGGCAAGAACTTGACAAAAGGTGTATACTTCTCTTGTTTACACGTATAGGCAAATAGATGGATTTTTTTTTAAATTTTTTTATATAAATTTGACTTGTTTTGATTACTCGTATTCTCAAGTTCGTGAAATGGTTTCTCAATGGTTCATGGCATACGATCCTCCTAAAATTTTAATGGTAATGAAACGGTTTGTTTTGTTTCAGGACTTCAGAGTGTTCTTTCCAAATTGGACCAATCCTTCTGTGTAGAAGAACCATTTACGGTAAGACATCAACTCTTTCAACAACTGTTAGTAATTTTTCGTTCCAGCAAAGACACCGTGGTTTTCCTCAACTCTGCATTTTAATTGCAGATTGACAGCGGGTTGATGAGCGGAAACTATGAAATCCGAAGGGACAGAGTTGATGACAGCTGAATTCAAGGATGATATAGACAAATCTTTACAAGTAATAGTAAAGGACAAATATGTATCACTTAATGTGTTGCAAAAAATGAAATGAAAACTGAAGCAGAGAGAATAATGTTTCATACTTGTCTACTGTAATTTGAGAATTAAAAATCAAAGAGACAAGGTAAGAAAATAGTATGAGAATTAAAAATCAAAGAGATAGGGGTAAGAAAATAATTGTGGAATTCTAATGGATCATACAATTTATGAGTATAGAATGGAATTATTTTCCGTGATTGCGATTTATGCAAAACTGCAAAGGGTGTTGGTGTACATGCACTTTGAAGGTACAACCCATTTACAGCGGTCCACTTGTACAGTCACTTGAACAAACTCAACAGTTATGAATAATGTTTTGAATGAATGTGCTTGTTTAACATGTACAGTCCTAGGTACAAACACAACAGTTATGAATAATGTTTTGAATGAATCGTGCTTGTTTAACAAAACTGAATACAAACAAATATGAGTGAGAAATACTGTATTATAATATAATGGTAAAATGATTGTAGTAGTAGTAGTAGTAGTAGGTATTGTGTTTGTATTTAGCTTATTCTTTTTAGATGGAAACGGCTGAAATTAAGTGTTTCGTGAAGGGAAGGCTTTTTAAAATTTATATTAGTTGTATATCGCCACTTAGATTTGAGTGTTAGTATCGTTTCCGCATGAAGGCGTAAGTAAGCTTTTTAATCACAGAGGAGGGAGTTTTTCATCTTGAGCCCAACGAAATAGCCATATCTTTTTTCTTTTCAGTGGAGGTCTTTGATTTTCTTCACTTGGTCCAAATTATTAAAAAAAAAAAAAAAAAAATTCTTTTCGTTTTGTGTAAAATGTGTTTCGCGTAAAGAACGATTTTAAAAGGTGTATTTTTTTTGTGATTTTAATAAAATTCTACATAGAATGCTCATGGAAGAGTCGAAATGCTACTCATTGCAATACCCGTTAGAGTTAGGAAACTCATATAATACCCATTTATTCAAATATTCAAATACCTATCGATGTTTATCGATATTTTAGCCTTTTTCTTTCAAAATTCTTAGAACAAAACAAATTTCAAAATGAAAAATACTAATAATCTCTGACCTTCACTTATTTCATCAACAAACCAGAAAAAGAATAGAGAAAATTGTATATTAAATATGATGGGGATGTTTTTATAAAAATATTTCTTAAACTATATATGTGTTTTGGAGAAGCATGAAATCATTTTCGCCATAATATCACTTCTTGCGTATGATTAGCATTACGCGTGTCCCTTTAGAGTCCCGAAAATGTTAAGTATTGTGTTAAATGGATGTATAAAATTTATCTAACATAATTTTTAATTTTAGATGGAAAAAGAAACCCACGGAAAAACAAGATACACGTTTTTATTGGAATTGGAAATCAATTTATCTAAATAGGGTAACCAACGTACAATTAGAGATATACGTTAAAATGTAATTGAACTGAAATGGAAAGTCTAAGAAATATAGCATAGAGTACCCACCCGACAACATCGACATCCCCTAAGTTCTACTGACCATTCGAAATTCAGTCACCAATATGTTTTATATGTAAAATATTTACATATTTTGAGGATTGAAATAGCATATTATATGAACTTATTTTATATTTATTTAAAACAAAACATTATATCTATGTCATAATGTTCTTATGACGTTTGAATTTTTTTCACTAAGAATGTATACCTTTCATCATATTACCTCATCAAATGTTGAGATTAATTTTGAATTCCTTATCTTATATCTTATATAGATAATAGTAAGACTTTTAAATTTAAAATTGTTCTACCTATAAATTTAATTGTAAATTTTATTATCAAATCAACATCCGACACATGACGTTTTATTAATGAATAGTAATTTGACACATGTATTTTAGAATTTTGAGTTTAATTAGGTTTCTAAGTTATAATTTTAAATCAATGATATTTTTTTCCTATTCTAATTAAAAATCAAAACACAATAATAACATAATGATTCCTAATAAAATTCTACCAATTATTTTTCTCTAATATAATAATTTTATTTCTAATAATTTTCTATCTATTATTTAAAAAATTTTTCCTAATTAAAATTCATTATATTTATTTTTCCTATTCCTAATTAAAACGGACACATCTTCTTTTTCCTATTCAAACGGACATATTATTTAAAAAAATTATTCCTAATCAAATTATAATATATATTATTTTTTTAATTTTTTATTAAACTATTATTTCTAATAAAAATCTGTTATATTTTTTTTCTATTCTTAATTAAAATGGGCATATCTTATTTTTCAAACAATAGGAACAACTAAATTGATTAGATGCAATTATAAATTTTATTATGAAATCAAATCTTGATATGTAAATTTTACTTTTTTGTTATATTTATTATTTTTGAAAACAAAATAAATTTTTAATTTAATAGGATTGTAGATTTTAAAATAAAATCAAAATAATTATAATTGATATAAAATTAAAATAATTATATTTTATATAATATTTGACATAGATTTAATAATGTTTAATATAAATAATTATTATATATTTTTATATAATATATTTAAATTATTAATTTTTAAGATTTGACTTTCCGTCTAACGAACTGGCCCACTTAATTTGTATAGACAATAGCAAGACTTTTTTAATTTTAAATTGTTCCAATTACAAATTTAAAATTCAATATTTTATTGTCAAATCAAAATTCGACACATGTGCGTTTTATTGATGAATAGTAATTTGACACATATATTTTAGAATTTGAGTTTAATTAGGTTTCAAGTTACAATTTTAAGTCAATGATATTATTTTTTCCTATTCTAATTAGAAAATCAAAACACAATAAAAACATAATGATTCCTAATAAAATTCTACCAATTACTTTTTCCTAATATAATAATTTTATTCCTAATCAATTTTCTATCTATTATTTAAAAAAATTATTCCTAATAAAATTATAATACACTATATATATTTTTAATTTTCTTATTAAACAATTTTTTCTAATTAAAATTCATTATATTATTTTTTCCTATTCCTAATTAAAACGGACATGTCTTCTTTTTTCCTATTCAAACGAGCATATTATTAAAAAAATTATTCCTAATCAAATTATAATATATATTATTTTTTCTAATTTTTTATTAAACTATTATTCCTAATAAAAATCCGCTATATTTTTTCTTATTCTTAATTAAAACTGGTATATCTTATTTTTCAAACAATTAATAATTTTTCTTAATTAAAATTCATTATATTTTTTTTCCTATTCCTAATTAAAATGGACATATTCTTTTTTTCTATTCAAACGTGCATATTATTAAAAAATTATTCATAATCAAAGTATAATATATATTATTTTTTTCTAATTTTTTATTAAACTATTATTTCTAATAAAAATCCGCTATATTTTTTTCCTATTCTTAATTAAAATGGGCATATCTTATTTTTCAAACAATAGGAACAACTAAATTGATTAGATGCAATTATAAATTTTATTATGAAATTAAATCTTGATATGTAACTTTTACTTTTTGCTATGTTTATTATTTTTAAAACAAAATAAAATTTTAATTTAGGATTGTAGATTTTGAAATAAAATCAAAATAATTATAATTGATATAGAGTTAAAATAATTACATTTTATATAATATTTGACATATATTTAATAATATTTAATATAAATAATTATTATATAATTTTTTATATGATATATTTAAATTATTAATTTTAAAGGTTGAAGCGGCGTTAATGAAAACGCGAAAGAGCCACGATAAATGCGAAAACAGCAATACGTAACTGAACGAAGTACACACAGTTTTTTTTTTCCCCCCCCCCCCCCCCCCCCCCCCCCCCCCCCCCCCCCCCCCCCCCCCCCCCCCCCCCCCCCCCCCCCCCCCCCCCCCCCCCCCCCCCCCCCCCCCCCCCCCCCCCCCCCCCCCCCCCCCCCCCCCCC
>JANIEQ010000900.1:0-25514 GCA_024708375.1 Oxalis stricta | reverse complement strand
ATGATTCTTCATTTCTTGGCTTCCGATGTTCTCTTATAGTACTGGGTCATATTCTCTATATATAGTAACATGCGTTTTCTAAACCTTCTTAATGAAGTTTGGTAAATTTTTTAGTTACTGTAGATACAACCTGACTGAGGCAGGTAGCTTTTGGTGCTTAAGAAGACAGTATGCGGATATAAATTGCTAAAGGTTAAGTATTGCCATTTACTTCAAAACTTGGTTTCAATTTCAGTCCTGTAAATTTGTAGAATTAACCCAGTGCTTTTTCCCCCAATTCTCAGATGGTGTTATCGGAATAGGCATTACTACTGCTGCAGTCGGGATCATAGCCGGTGGCATTGCTGCAGCCCTGGCTCGCAAGAAATAGTCAACCAAATCTTTAGTGTGTGCATAACTAGCAAGCATCTGCCGATGTTTTCTTCTGAATCACTTTACTTGATAGCTTGCTTGGGATTTAGTCATCTTTATGGTTTTAATGCTGCCGATTTGGATACAACAGATTTATAGATACGACTATGGATGAGTACTATATTTTGTTTCTTATTATTAGAATTGCCTTTTTTGCATTCAGAAATACTACCAGATACTGGCTGATCAAAGAAAATTGAAGGAATATAGTTGTAATTAATTTTGCGTAAACTGCTGGAAGACAGTTTATAAAAATCTATGCTATTTCAACATTTACGTTCATTAAACTATTACTGAGACTGGTGATAAGAAATTGTGTACATAGAATCTACCATAATAGAATGACCTTCCATATTGACATTTAACAAGCTGTGGACAAAACTTGGAACTGGAATGATCCAGCGAAAATCCACTTGACTAAATCGCTGGACAAAACTTAGAAACCAATTTGGAAAATTTCCAACACAATTATGCTCTGAGGAGTTGTTTAATAGTACTTCATCATTACTTCTTCAAGATATTTCTCGGCGGCAGCATACTCTCTCTTCTTCTCCTCTATTGCTAGTGCTGCCAAAGCTTTATCCTGCAGCAAAGTGGGATATTGACTGATGGAAACTATTCGAAATGGAAAGACCTTCGGAGAATAGAATGTAAAAGTAGCAGGAGAACGATCAAGTTAAAGAGTATGGGATTACGGAGGCAGGTCTTGGTAGCTCCTCAAAATATCCACGATTGGCTTTGTTTTCTTCTCCAATTCCTTTCTATGCTCTGCCGTTTCAACCAACACACCATGACTAAGCTCAGGGCAGTAACCCACACGACTGAGTAATTCCTATTCAAGTAGAGGATTTCAAAATCAGATACAAAGCAGTGTATTGACAACAGAAATAAATTGGCACCACACCATGATATAACATAGCATACCACTAGTTTTTATGTTGTTGCAGGTATTGCCGTTCTTTAGAAGCACAGGACTGCCAAGTTTGTCTGCCTATGCTCCATTTGATCCTCACAGACAGCTGCTTCAGCTTCTAGCTGTGCAAGTGTTCTATACCAAAGTATAATTTTGAGTACAACCATTGAAATTTAACAACGTAAAGACTGGCCTTAACCATAGAACAAGACAAGGTTTGCATCTGAAAGAAAACAAAATAAATTAAATAAAACCAACCTTTTCAAATAAGTCAATCTGGCTATTGCCTTCCGAGTGTAATCAAGGAGACGTTTGGAATCTTTCTCAATTTTAGCCCTTTCCTCCTCCACTCCAGTCTTTCTTAGAGAATATCACCCATTGCTACCAGAAAACTGAATTTGCATCTCTTTGTTAAAACATGAAAATACGCAGAAAGCAAAGTGAAAATTGCTACTGTTGGGAAAAACTTGGTCAAAAACAGACCTGCTAAGCTCAGTGTCCCTGATGTTTAGCAAATTAGCAACATTTGCTAGAACCTCTGCGGAGGAAACTGCCTGTAGATGGCAAGCTCTCTTCCACAAGCCCTACGCTATCTAATATCTCCGTTACCCTAGCAGCTATACGGAAATAAAATCAATAATAACGCCATTGATCCGAATTATTAGAAATCATGCACTGAAAACTAAAACAGCAAATCAGCCACACACATGTACACATGAAGAATCTGAATGCAACGAGATCGTCAGAATTGCATCCAATTTTAAATTGCTTACACTGATCAGATCAAATTTTCAAAATGAAATACGAACCTTGTGCCCGGTACTCGGCTGCCTTTTGGCGGTAATCGGCGGCAACAATGTTAGCAGCCTGCGTCTTGGCCTGCGAAACAGTGGCGAGGTTGTAGAGATATCCGATGCTCCGAGCGGTGTACTCGAATTCCGGCACGTCTTTGGAAAGCAATTCGAATTGCGTAGTCAGCCACGCTTTCATTTCCGCGATTCGCGCTGCGTCAATGGGATAGTCACCGCTTCCGGTTGGTGATGGGGGAAGACTGACGACTGAAAGTTTGTCAGTCATCGTATGTGTTTGGTGTTATGTTATCAAAGCCTGATTCAAAAAAAACCGAAGGGATTGAAAGACTCGCAATTTTCCTTTGTTGAGGAAGTTTACGTTTTTACGAAACGAAATTGGCGGGGTGAGAGAGGAAGCAGCGGCCCAGCGAGTCGGCTCACTGATTCAAAATGGCTCGAGACTCGACGGACAGTTTCTTTGGTCCCCATATTATCTCATTTATTTGTTTAAAGTACTGAAATAAATCTTTTGATTTTTATATGCGATTTATATTGAAAAATTTGTATTTATTTTTTGGGACGGAGGGAGTATTTTTTTTCACCAAGAGTAGTCCTTATATTTTACTTTTGACGTGAATCGATCTTTATTACTTAAAAGTCCAATCAAATCTCAAAATGTCGACTACAGAACTAGAAATAGCAAAGCCCGCTTCGAAGATACAAAAATTTCAAACTGAATCGACAATTTCACATGAAGGCGACCAATTGATGGAAACAACAATTTAAGTTCAAATATTGAAACTAGAATCAGAAATGAAATAAAATCATGTATATATATGAGACCAGAATCACATTCTTTCAACCAACATGTACGATACATAATTTGGTCCAATGTGAGGCTATTATTTAAATATGAAATAGATTTTTTTGTGGGGGGTGAATGAATTTGCGCCATGCATTGAACTGATATTCCACGTAAGCAAAACGAAAGATTCTCAAAATCTACGTGGCCCAATTACATGTGAAATTCAGCTTGTCTTAGCCACTATCAATCCTCATTTGGATATTCTTATATCATTGACGAAAATCATTCCACCATATATTGATTGTTGTTTTATCTTCCATTCACATCTCACTTGCAACTCCAAATTCTTCATAGAGCATAAAAAGATAATATTATGGCGTGCAACACATTGATGAGTTGTGGGATATCCACCGCCGCCTTCCCGTCGGCCCTTTCCTTCCGAAACTCAAAGTTTGCCACCGCGGTGCCACTCCCAAATGTGTCTGCCGGTTCCGGCCGGTTCACCATGACCGCCGACTCCGAGTGGATGCCTGGTCAGCCACGCCCGTCTTACCTCGATGGATCCGCACCAGGGTACGTATAATTAGTAGTTATAATTAATTATACTCCTTCCTTCGAAAAATATTTGGCTATTTTCGGATATCGACGAAGTATTTTCGAATGAAAGTAGTAATTACATACTTGATATAGTACAAAGTTTACCCATCTCGAAATTAAAAATTTACTAATTACTTGGAATTTTAACTGTTTACAGTGACTTTGGGTTCGACCCATTGGGGCTTGGCTCTGTGCCAGAGAACCTTGAGAGATTCAAGGAGTCTGAAGTCTATCATTGCAGATGGGCTATGCTCGCCGTTGTAAGTTATTTTACATAATAATTTTCACTTTTTTATTTTATTTTTTTTGAAATATCATAATAATTTTCACTTGAAAGGCTTTCTATTTAGTTCAGATATGAATTTAGTCCCTTGATTTATTGATTAGGTTCAATTTATCCATTTGAATTTAAGTTTATATGTAAACTTTGTACGTAGAAATTTATTTTTCGAAACACAAGAGGGGACAAATATACATAGGTTAGGGTCGACCAAAAGCGGGATTTAAATGTTTCACTTGCCGCTAATTTTAACATTAGATCATTAGGTTATTAAACATATAATTTTTTATATAGTTATTAAATATAATTTGATCATTATGTACGATTTTGAATTATGCAGCCAGGGGTGTTGGTACCAGAAGCATTAGGTTTAGGAAACTGGGTGAAAGCACAAGAGTGGGCAGCTGTTCCTGGGGGACAAGCCCACATACTTGGGAAACCCTGTTCCATGGGGCACCCTCCCTACAATTTTGGTAATTGAGTTCCTCGCCATTGCCTTCGTCGAGCATCAACGGAGTCATGGAGAAAGATACCGAGAAGAAGAAGTACCCCGGTGGCAGCTTTCGACCCGCTTGGGTTACTCCAAGGACCCCAAAAAGTTTGAGGAATACAAAGTTAAAGAGATTAAAAACGGTACTAATCACATTCCCCTTTTATTAATAATGATTTTTCTAACGGATGCAAGATTCCATTGTTTTGGAAGATTATGGTATCGGAAAAATTGTTTATGTTAATTTGGTTTTTCGTCGCATAGGTCGGCTAGCAATGTTGGCATTTGTAGGATTCTGCGTGCAACAATCGGCGTATCCAGGAACTGGACCTTTGGAGAACTTGGCAACTCACTTGGCTGATCCATGGCACAACAACATTGGCAGCATTATTATCCCTAGATCAATTTCTCCTTGAGTAAATACGTATTCACTGTAAAATTCCCATGTCTTGATGAACCATTTGTGTAATGAAAAACAGAATTCAATCTCCCTGCTCATATGTTAGTAAAATTAGATCTAATATATATCACCTGTTGATTTCATGCAAACATTATTGCTAAGTTCAGTGTCAAAGTCTTAATTGGTCATGTAACTAATGTTGATCCACTTATAGACATTAACAAAGTTGCACATCTAGAAATTACAATCTCAATAACTAATTGATACTTATGGAAGTCAAAATCCGAAATCTCATTTCAGCAAAATACGAAATAGCAATGATCACCACTTATCTAAACATACATTAAGTAAAGAAAACGACATGATAGACTTTCAACTGAAGCCAAACTAAATAGGTTAATACTAAATACAAGTAAAGCCAACTGCAAAACAGCTAAAACATCATCCAAATGTTACGAGTCTTGAGACAATATACTTCTCTAAAGTTCATAGCTACACCTACACTACTACCATGGATAAGCCCTCACTCCAATGAGCTTACATAGAAAACATGCACGTGTTAAGCACCCACCGGCCCCCCTGTGACTTGCATGTCTCTCATGTCTTTTTCAGCAGTACTCTAGGCGCCACATTAGCTAAGTAAAAATTGCGCAAAGGGGCACCTCGAGGAGTTTTTCTACCTAGCTGCCTCCGTTGGTGAGCCATAAAAAGAGAGAGATATATATAAGCGTAGACCACATCACGTTTCAACTAACGCAGCGATAGGTAAAATGGGATTCTATGATTTCGTCGTCATAGGTTACTTTCACCACTTGACCCTTCTTCAGTCCATAATATTTGACGATTGCATCTTTCTTCAACAGCCGGGGTAACTACCAAGTGAATACAAATCAAAACACATGTTAATAATGCACCAAGAAAGCAACTAAGGGTTTTATTGTTGTCGTTGAAGTGAATAACCAAACCTGCTTTTCATCAATGCTGTACTGTTCAAGCAGCTTTCCTTTCTCTTGATCAGTCAGTATCTGATGCCTCGGCTTCAAAGCATGCTTTGTTATGTTCACGAGCAAATCAGAAATCTGAAACCGCAAGCAGTGAAGCCAATTATATTCAGACATGTGAAATTTCTACACATTCACCTGATCTTTCAACTTTAATAAAAATTTAAAAGCATACTCAAATGCTATAATATGAGGCATGTCGTGAAACAGTACATCAAATGAAAAGGGGCTAACATCATCAGTGGCTCAAGTTGCCAGCAGGGACTCAAAAGTGCTAACAAAATCACAAAAGCTTACACATCTCAGAAAAGATTCCAATCACGAAAATAAAATGGAACCTATATCAACAAGAAGCAGCCTTTATTCTACTGAGTGAAATATGCAACTCTGAATCCTCAATGTTAAAGCACAAGCCGCTCTGCCTAGGTCTTTCAAACATAAACTCACAGCTGAATTTCCTTCTAAACTGAATTATAAAATCAAGCATGTAACTATAATGGTGACACAAGGCCTCAATTTTTCAAGAAAGCAAATCATACTCATACATGCATACCCAACATCAACCACTAGAAATAATGAGTACCCGACTTCCTCAAAAGTACCTTAAATGTCTCAACTTCAAAGGAGACCAGTTCCAAAGCTTTCCTGGCTTGACTAGTTATATTCCCTTGCAATATCAGAATAGTCCAGCCAAATCCCTATTAGCAGTTTCACCGTATGATGCAACGGATTGAATCGACCTTCACCAAGTTAGGCCCACAGAAAACAACCATAATCTGCAACCAAACCAGTTTGCATCAGAATTAGAAATTATTCATAATCTGCTAAAATGCACGCATCAAAACAACTAGAACACCACAAAATCTCCAAAAAGCTCAAAAAATTCAATAACCCAGTAAAAATTAAAACGATTAGTCGAATACCCTTTTCGTCGGGTCGGATTTATGACTAGCAGAGAACTTGAGACTGTCGACATCGGGGGTTTGGCCGTGTGTGGCACGAAATTCGTCAAGAGAGAGATTGATGTCGGAGGGAGGAACATTGTAACCTCTGTCTCTAAGCATCTCAAGAACAGTTCTCCTTGACAAGAAGTAACGGTGACTCTCTGAGCTTCCTTGGTCGATGTAGGCTCGACAAACACTTGCCGAGTGGCTCTCCTTCGTACCCTAATCCTTCCCGACCGGTCCTTTCTCTCTCCATCTTTTCTTAGTCTCACTCACTCTCTTTCTTTCTCTCGCTCTGTGGCTAGAAGTTAGCGCTCGTCTTGTGTTCTGTGTAATTTCATTCTCTACTGAGCTTGGTTTGCTTCTCATATGGAGTCTGTGGTTTGGGCTGAGGTTGTCAAAAATTAAGGCTCCATTTTAATCTGTATGGGCCAAAAAAGGAAGTTAAGGCCCAAATGCAAAATAGTTAGGAAGTTCAGGCCCAAATTCGTACTACATCCATTTCAAAATAACATGCCATGAATTTAAGATTGTGTAATTAATTTGTGACATCAACGATATTTTTAAAGAATAAAAGAACTCAACATTTTTTAAATTGAAGCAAAACAACATGCATAGTTTAAGAAATATTTTTTTTTTAAAAAAATTTCATTACATCTATTAATTACACATATGCCATCAAAATTCAAAATAGTAATTAATTTAAAATGGAGGGAATAATTTTTTAAAAAATGAATTCTGAAAAAGACTAGCTAGAACAGAATTCAGGAGGAGTCAATTAGTCTGATTTTTGGACAAAATATTTTGAGAATAAAATGAACAAAAGCTAAGAAAACGATGATAACCTCAACAACATCTTCTTTCTCCGTCTTTAGTCTTGTCGAGCACCTTTATAAAATTTACATGAAAAACCGACAATTAACTCATGAAGAGTATTTATTTTGTTCGAATGAAAGTTGTGGACAAAGCTATCATTTCATAGGGTTTTGTTAACGATTACAAAACCTTGTATCCAAAAGATCATGGCTGATTTTAAATATATTGAACTGTTGTGCCAGAAAAAGCTCAAAATAATAAATATGAGTCGGTCTATATTTTAGGGAGTATTGTTGGTACATAGCTATCTTATGTATACTTATTTTGGATTCAGAGATTGTCATCATCAATACTGCAAGGATTTGGTACAGTATGACTTTTCCGGTGGGCCTTTTAATGGCAGCAATAGAGCACCAGTGGAGAAGAAAATAGGGACATACCTGTCCATAATATAAAGAAACAACCCCAGCCCTTTTTAATTGGAATTCAAGGAAGCATGCGAGTTTCTAGTACAATTTAGTTTCGAGATAGAAGTCGAATTAACATTTCCCACATTTACAAGAATATATGGATCTTTTGAAGATCAGTTTATGGTATGTGATGTAATGTAACTTTTGAAGACATAATACGAATGGATGATCATTAATTTTTTTGGATGATAACACGGGTTTTACGTTACTCATTCATTCAAATCGGCAACATTGCATGGAAAGCGAGCCAATCGACTTCTCCCATTCCTCCTAGAGTTAGGTAGCGAATGTGGCGAGTAAACGGTGGAACTTCTCGCATTATATATAGAATAGGCCAAAACTATACGTTCTGTACTCATTGTTTAGCCAACTAAAGTCGATTGTCCACACTTGTAGAATCTGTTAAAAGAGTATTTATTTATTATACTATGTTAAAAATTTAAATACGATTAAATTCATGATCACACCAATCAAGACAAGTCTAACCAGTTAAATCGTTCGAGAATTTTCTGAGAGGTAATAACGGTTCGTACTTCGAGAGTTCGGACTATATGCAGAAAGGATTGTACTAAGAATTTATATAAAAAATAAAATAAATCCTCAGCATCAAAAATAGTAAGAACAATTCTAGCACTATAGTTCCAATCATATGACATACAAAGACAGATTTTTTATCAAGACACCGTGAGAAAAATCGCATCAGGATATAAGATGTGGTATAAAAGTTCATGAATTTTTTTCTCTCAAACCATCTTCCTTTGTAAGGCTCGATTTTAAAGTAAAGCCCACCCTGTATTTTGAATTTAGTGGAGGATATAGGTGACGTGGTTAGCGAGTGTCAAAATTTTTCTCTCAATCTCTTCTTCGAGAGCTCCTCTCTCATAAGTCTCAAATTTCACTTTTTATATATTATTAAACATGTAAGATCATTGACTTATATACCAATCATTTATTTTTAAAATTAAATTTGAAAAATAATTTAATTGCGACTAAAAAATTGAGACTATACAATAAAATATTTAAAAAATATATATTAATTTTTTTATTTATCTATATGGCATTAATATGACAAAATTGACCTCTTAAAATTAGATTTTTCAATACGGATGCTCTCAATCCCTAAAAGTAAGAACTGTCCCAATTCAATATTTTAATATTTGTTCTATTTTCATCCAATCACATTCTTTCTCTCTTACACTTTAATTAGAAAAACAATACGATATACATATCCACTGAAGAAAGATATATGCAAGTACACATTTTAATTAACAAAAATAAATTTTTTCCGTGACATCGACAATAAAATTAATAATTTGTTTTTTATTTTACGTTTAAATTAAGTAATTAATTTGTACTTAAAAAAATCAATTTATAAGAGAATCTGAAATATTGCATTTACATTTATTTTAAACTCCTACCTCCTACGGTTTTTGGATATGCCTACATTTTCTTTTTCATTTAGTTTATATTTATATATGTACATATAGCAATATCATTATTTAATATATCATCAAATTACATTAAACATTTATATATTTTATATTAAATAATAATAATTTTGTGGGATTATAAATTTTGAGACTATGCAATCAAGTAATCCCAATTATTTATAAATTCTAATTTTTCTTTTTTTATCTAGATATTATTAATGTGATATGAATCGGGACCAGCAGGAGGGATGTACTAATAATCTTTCACATAAACAAACCAAAAAATTAATATTTGGTTCTGCTTCCACTCCACTGCTTTGGGCTCCATTGTTTGCGGCATGCCTTAAGCATTAGTACTTGATAAAAAATTGCATGGGAAAACATGCCTGTCTCTCATTTCTCAACATTCAACTAAACTTTTTTTTTTCTTTTCTTTTCTCTTTAAGCTCAGTATAGTACTTGTATAATGTATGGAGTGCCATATTTTGAATTCAAGTTCACCTAGAAAAAACCAGACAGAATTTAATGTTGATTTGTTCATATCGATGATGACTTAATATAGTATAGTTAGTATTATTTTGTTTGAGACTGAGTCACTTCCCATGAATCCTTATTATTTGCAGGTAAAATTTATAGGTCCATAATTATGAGTCATGAGACAAGAGTGGAAGTTTATGGTCCCAATCCAAGTACCAAGTTTGAATTTATTACAGAGTTACATGGTTGACTCTTAAACTGGTTGGACCGGATAATTTTCCCAAAAACTGTTGTTTGTAATTTTGTGAGTGCAAGGAGAATTTGAACCAAGTTACAGTTAGGCCCTTATATTTACATGCAGTCCAATAAATGATTCACAATCAAGATTAGGAAGGTGAATCGAAGATGGACAAAATCTTTTAGACACCATGTAACACAAAAGATGCATACATACGCTATTTTGGTAGTTCAGGAAGTTAATCCTATAGGGACTTGTTTTTTGTCTTGTAGGGAATATCATTTACTAGATTCACTCCCTTGCTTCCTGTTTTTTGGTAATATCATACATTTACCTACATCCAAGACAGATCGCCTAGCCCTAGTGCCGTTAATTTTAGGACGCAATGGTGCAGATCGATTGCTTATACATGATTTTGGCCGATTGTCGATGTGATTAATATATTTTCCACTCCGTTGATCTTCGAAAAAAAACAACACTAAAAGCATGGAATTTCCTTTCTTTTATTTCCTGTTTTCACAATAGAGACAACGTCTCAAGAGAACAACCTATGAGATTATCGGATAACATAAAGGAAAAGCACTAAAAACAGATTGACATACATTTGTTACAATTAAGATCAGCAGAAGTGAACTCAAATCATTAACAATATTATACTCCTTCGCTCAATCGTTCATGCTTAGATCCTCATTATGAGATTTGCCAATTTTAGAGGTTATATTAATCTGCTAATGGAAGCAGCAACCAGGGCATCGAATCAAACCATTTTCACTACAATCCGAGCACCTCCTCAACCGTCGTTCCTTTTCGTTGAAAACTTTGGTACTTCCATTACAATGCTTGCAAAGAACAAACCTAACATCCCCACATTGTTCACAAACTGTCCTACTATTACAATCTCGGACAGGAAACCCTTCTAAAAGCTTTGCCAATTCTCCAGACTCATTGAGCTTCTTTATTTTCTCAACTCCACTACCGATCTGCTTTCCTCTTATAAACACTTGTGGTAAACTAATTGCTTTCTTTCCAAGCAAACTCTGCAACTCCTTCACTGTACTTAGAATCCATCGATATATCCCTTTCATCGACTCGAACTTCGAAATCCCTTAAAAATCATTCTAACCTCACAACAATCCTCGTAAGTCTTTCGAATCCCTCTCAAACTAGTAAAATACAATACAATTCCTAATGAAGAATTCCTAGGACTACATTCTACTGACCTAGAATCTCTTCCCAATTGCCTTGACGACAATGCACTCCTATAACTTGAAACCACAATGGGATCCATTTTAGAAAGGAACGACTCTTCGGATAAATGCTTCCATAAAGGTTTGGACTTTAATTAATTATCCTGAATTAGTGTTTCTTTTGACTTTTTCATAGACCCATCATAACAACCATAATGAAAGGAACGGCTTTTAGTTGAAAATCCCATCGGACGGTCAGAATCGAAGTCATCAAGACCGTTCAGTGAGCTCCCAAGTGTTGATAACAGAGTCAGGCGACATTTTCTCAGATGGGTCAGATTTGTTAATCGACGCCGACGTGGGTTTACGATCGGAGCAATCCTGGTCGAAGCCATATGTGGTGGAGGTGAGAGAAACTAAATGATGGGTGTCGCCTTTTTTGGATGGTGGGTGATGAACATATGGAGTTTGGAGAGACAGAGCTCTTTGAACTATTCTTGGTGACGAGCTTATTGAATTTGTAGATGTCGAATGATTGAAAGATGATGAAGAAGAAGAAGGTGTCGAGTTCTTCTTCAATGGTGTTTATGTTGAGAGTTGATGCAGAGCAATTCCCATGAATTAAAAATGATGCCTTTTTTTCTTTTTGAAACTCTGATTTTGCTATGGTCCTCTGTTTTGAACCACTTTATTGAACACTCAGAGAGAGAGAGAGAGAGAGATTGGCTGCCTTTTGCAGGCTTCAATCAAGCAATAGCATGACCCATCATTAAATTAAATACAGTAAATCTAACTTATCAACGACTTGTTTCGTTGTTTACAATGCACAATTGATTTTTTTATTCCATTAGGGATTGTTCTTCGTTTCCTGCAGCCGTGCTAAATTTGAAAAATGTCTCAGCTTAGAGTTACATTTCATTATGCCTTTTCCAACTTGAGTATTACTGATTTTGGAAGGTTTAAAGACAAATTTACATCCAGAGTATGCCAATTCTCCATGCAAATTAAAGTACAATTTTTGGGCGCAAAGATATTGAATCTGCTTTTAGAAAGGAGTACTGACTATATTAGTTTCGAAAAGAAGGTGACAGCACAAAACCCAGATTTTGAAAGCCATATGTCAAACGAAGTCCTTTTACAAGTTACACAACTAGACACATGAAGAAATATGCAGCCAGAGGACCACACACCTAGACATAGATCATTTGATCACAGTCCGGTTCGGAACTGAAATCGGACGGATCTGAACCAATCGAATCAGCAAATGCGGAACCAAAAATTTTATGGGTTTCATTCCGATTATTATTGTTTAAAAAATAATATGGTAATCGAACCGAAACTGCCTGAAATGAAAGCGAATCGGCAACCGTTTTACAATCCCGATTTGACCCATCAACCCAAACCGGAATCTGATTCCGAACGTCCGGACCATAGTCTACCCCACCAAGAACCAACTAGCCTCAATAAATGTGGGCCATATCTCTGTTTTTTTCTCAAGCATATATTCGTATTCATAATTCAGGATCTTAGCCCAAACTCGTATGGATTTACGCTTTGATCGGCCTTTATATAAAGTGGGCCTTTTAAATTTTTCAGGCCCAATCCCGAAAGGGAACCAAAGAAAAAAGAAAAGTTCCCGCTCTCAATTTGAAAAATAAAAATAAAAATTTCATTTCGAAAAGAAAAGATAATAATAAAATACATAAAATAGAAGACAAGGAGGCAGGAGCTACTCTTCCATCAACAGATTCGAACTCACTCTGTCACTTTATCCGCGTCGTCTTCAATTCTAGAGTTAAGAATGGCTCCAGATTTCTCGTTTCCCCAAAATCTACGAGCACTTGAAGAAGAAACGGAAGAGAATCGTCTCTTTGTTCAAAACCCAGTCAACGTCTCCTCTCTCCGCGCTGCCGAACTCGAAGAATTCGTCAAAGGTCACTACTTGCACCTCCACTTGTGTTTTTTGGATTCAATTTGTATGCTGAAAGTGAATTTTCTGTTACCGAAACCCTTGCTATTTGGTCATAGACTCATAGTGCCTTCGGAACTAAATTTGAATTACATCATTTTTGCTTATCTGCCTTGATTCGTTCTTCTTTGCTTAGTAACATAGGCCAATATCAACTGCAAACATGTTTGAGAGGAGAACCTAAGGATGCCCAAGTTGAATATTTAGCGTCTTTACTTGAAAAGTTGTGTCATTTCTCGCATTCAAATTAATTTTCCATATGTTTCTTTTCTCTTATAACTTGAGCAGGGGTGTCATTTGATCTATCTGATAAAGAGCTTTTCTGCATTGAAGAGCAAGATATATTTGATCGTGTGTATTCGTTGGTCTGTGATCTCTCGGCCCTCCCACCATTATGCAAGTTTAACCTCGTTGAGTCCCTTCGATCAAATTTCAGTGTTCTTCTACCTAATGTTGATGCTCTCTCACGGGTTCCTCGAAGGTCACCAGGACAATGAGGACGATGCTTCGCCATTGCTCGATCGAATCAATTCACACCGCAATTCCTTTAAAATTTATACTTTCTTTCTCATTAATGTTGTTCTCGCTGAAGAATCTAACACAAGTTCTACTGGAAATTCTAAGGTAACCATCTGCTTTTTCTTACATGGTGCACTATAGTTGCTTCTGTTGTATAATTTGTACGTATGCATACAGCTGTACTCCATGGTGCTGTGTTGACCTTGTGTTATATGACTACTGTTCTAGTGAGCCTTTTCTTTATCATGGATCAGGTGACAGGCACAGCCACCACCAGGAAGAAAAACCAGACAAGTTCATGGAACTGGGGATCCCAAAGGAGTCGAATACTCAGTTTAATAGCTAACTCCCTTGAGATCAACCTCACATTGCTCTTTGGGTCATCGTCTCTGGATGAAAATTATCTTTCTTTCTGTCGTGAAGTAAGTTTCTATAAAATCTTGGCTTTATTTCATGCTAAATAAGTGTGTGGATTTCTAATTGTTGATTGCTTTATTTGAAGGAATGCATTTTCTATGTTTGAGAATCCCACACTCTTAAAAGATCTTGACACCAAAGATGCTCTTTGTCGAATCATTGGGGCTTGTGCTACAAAGTACCAGTATACGGCACAGTCCTGTGCTTCAATCATGCATCTAATTCACAAGTATGATTTTGTCATCACATCCATGGCTGATGCAGTTGCATGGGCTGAGAAGAAGTATGCTGATGGAACCTTGGCCAATTCTCTAATAAGAGATATTGGGAGGACGAACCCAAAGTCCTATGTTAAAAGACACTATGGGTGCTGAGAATGTAGGGCGTTTTCTTGTAGAGCTTGCTGATCGGCAGCCAAAGTTGATGGTAACCAATGTCGGACTTTTGATCCCCCACTTCGGAGGCGAGTCATATAAGATAAGGAATGCGCTCGTTGGGGTTTTGGGAAAATTAATTGGCAAGGCATTTAAGGATATTGAGGGTGAAGTGAGCTCTAAATCAGTTTGTCTTCGGACAAAGCAAGCCATGTTGAGAGATTTTGCTTGAACGTTGTCGAGATGTTTCAGCTTATACAAGAAGTAGGGTTCTTCAGGTTTGGGGCGAACTATGTGAGGAGCATTCAATTTCTATAGGCTTGTGGAATGAGGTTGCAGCAGTTGCTGCTGGGAGACTGGAGGATAAAAGCGCCATAGTCAGAAAATCTGCTTTAAATCTGCTCATCATGATGTTGCAGCATAATCCATTTGGTCCACAACTCCGTACAACCTCATTTGAGGCAACTTTAGATCAGTACAAGAAGAAGTTGGATGAACTCGTGCCAGATGATAAATCAGAAAATGTCATGGATGATGTAGCAACTGATATTGAGGCAAGAGATGGTAGTGTTGATAGCCCGACCAACGATGGGGGGGCTGTGGAGCAGCAAGATAGTTTGACTGACTCGCAGATAGAGGAAGGAATTTCTCAGAATGATACATCTGTTCCGGATATTGGAAATTCGGAACATACTAGGGTCTTAGTTGCTTCTCTTGAGTCTGGCTTAATGTTTTTCTAAGTGTGTATCTGATACAATGCCAACACTTCTTCAATTGATGGCTTCTCCTTCTTCTACCGATGTTGAGAACACCATTCACTTGTTGATGCGCTGTAAACAGTTCCAAATTGATGGGGCAGAGACTTGCCTACGTAAGATGTTGCCACTGGTAAGCTTTATATTTTTCTCCGAATGGTATTATGAAATTTTCATGTTGATTAATTTTCATTTTCCTACCTCTGGGTCAACATCATGGTTTTTAGTACATGTTGAATTTTCTTAATATGGATGATGTACCATTATGATGTCTTATGTGTTTGGCTTTACATAGGTGTTTTCCCAGGACAAATCCATCTATGAAGCCGTGGAGAATGCCTTTGTTACAATTTATATAAGGAAAAGTCCAACAGAAACTGCGAAAAATCTTTTAAATCTTGCAATTGATTCAAATATTGGAGATCAAGCAGCGCTAGAGCATGTTGTTGCAGCTTTGGTTTCCAAAGGTGAC
This sequence comes from Oxalis stricta, assembly GCA_024708375.1. Classification (NCBI taxonomy): domain Eukaryota; kingdom Viridiplantae; phylum Streptophyta; class Magnoliopsida; order Oxalidales; family Oxalidaceae; genus Oxalis; species Oxalis stricta. The sequence continues at coordinate 9,758 of JANIEQ010000900.1, read as the reverse complement.
ATCACCACTAGCATGGTATGTTCTTTCTCATGTTCTGCTTTAGGAATGTTAGTTACTATCCAATTCAGGCTTTGATGTCCAAACTTAACGAAGTGACAAGATTATCATAGTTAAAATTTTGGCCCTTTTTCTGACTTCTGAGCCTTGGTTTTCAGATGACAAACGTTTTGATGCAAATATTTGAGCTTTGATATTGTAGATTAGAGGCAGTCTATCTTTAGATATTTGGTAAAGAAATTTTCCTATTGACAATTTTGTAACAATAAAAGTTAGAGTAGACAGACTGTGTTAGTTTGTGCATTGTGTGTTCTATCAGTTGTGCTTAATCATTGCAGAAGTTGCATTTCCTTTACCCATAAACTAAGCTTTATATCTTCAAAAAAATAAAAATGAAAAATAAGCTTTATAACTGTAACTATATGCTGAGCAGTAAGGTTAATGTAGGTAACTTTAGCTATCTGTCTTTATGAAATCGAGAATTTTTCAATTCCTTATACAGCATTGGTTTTTGCAGGTCTCTGCATTATGGGATTTCTTTGCTTTAATGTAAACGGAACCACCGCAAAACAGTGTCGTGGGGCATTATCTGTCCTTTGCATGGCAGCCAATTCATCCAGTAGGGTTCTTACCCCTCACATACAAGACATTATTGACATTGGTTTTGGTCGTTGGGCAAAAGTGGATCCTCTGCTTGCCAGGACAGCATGCATTGCCCTTCAGAGGCTGTCTGAAGAAGATAAGAAAAAATTAGTACTCAACAATGGAAGTCGAGTATTTAGTATTCTAGAAAGTTTAATTACTGGCTTTGGACTTCCGGATAACATTTGGTATGCAGCTTCTGATAGAGCAGTAGGTGCCGTATATACGATTCATCCGACTCCAGAAACTTTTGCTGCAGACCTTGTTAAGAAATCTTATGGGAATGCCTTTGATAATAGTGGAGGAGATGAGTTGCAGAATGATATAGAGAATGGCACTTCGATTCTTACCTCAGTTCAAATAAATAAACTGAGTAGATTTTTATTTCTCACCAGTCACGTTGCCATGAACCATTCAGTTTATATTGAAAACTGTATTCGGAAGATTCAGAAGCAGAAAGCTGCGAGAGAAAGACTGGCTGCTGATAATCAGAATGCGCAAACTCATGGCACAACTACTGAAGCATCAAAGGTATGTTAAATTATGGTTGATTCATCCTGGTAGCTATGCCTATGCCTATGCCTATGTTTATTACTTATTAGGTTTACTGTTTACATTTTCCATTCCTTCTATTTTGAAGGATAATGGCATCAATGCTGAACTAGGTCTTGCTGCTTCTGAAGATGCAATACTTGACATTCTTTCTGAAAAAGCAGAGAAAGAAATTGTTTCTGGTGGTTCTAGTGAGAAAAATTTGATAGGTCAAGTTGGAGATTTTCTATCTAAGCTGTGTAGAAATTTTAATTTGATGCAGAAGGTAAGCACATTATTTTAATAACTTTCGTTCTATCTTTCCTCTATTTCCTTGGTTTTTTCCCAACTAAATGTATGTGATCACTATCTGGTGTTCATTAAAAGTGCATAGATTCAAGCACCATTGAATCTATATGTTCGAATACAAATGTATGTAAAATGGAATTACTATCTGGAGATGGTACTGAAAGTGATTGTAGTTGTATACAAAAACATATGGGCATTCGAGTAAACTGTGAATTAAGCTGACTCTTACTAGTGATTCTATATGTTGCACAATCTGTAAGTGGCTCCATTTTGTCCAGGTAGTCACTTATGTCTCCAAATAACTCACAAAACTCCCTTTTTCTTTCAGTATCCAGAACTGCAAGCATCTGCAATGCTTGCATTGTGTCGGTTAATGATTGTTGATGTAAATTATTGGTGAGATCTAGTAAAACTCTCTCTCTATACATACTTATATATGTGTGTCCATACAAAAGCTTATATCTGAATTTTTGAGTGAATGATTTTCAGCAATGAAAATCTCCAGCTTCTCTTCACAGTGGTGGAAAATTCACCGTCAGAAACAGTTCGTTCCAATTGCACAATTGCTCTAGGAGATTTAGCTGCTCGCTATCCTAATTTGTTAGAACCATGGACAGAAAACATGTATGCACGCCTACGGGATTCTTCAGTTTCTGTTAGGAAGAATGCCGTTCTTGTACTTTCACATCTTATATTGAATGACATGATGAAGGTATGTAGGGCTTCTCTTTCATCAGTTAGGAAGAATTTGAGCTGTTCTCTGTCAATATACTTAGTGCTCTTTTACTCTATCATTCTTTCCTCAGGTTAAAGGTCACATTAATGAAATGGCTATACGGGTGGAAGATGGTGATGAAAGGATTTCAAATCTAGTGAAACTCTTTTTCCATGAGTTGTCGAAGAAAGGTAAAGAGCGATGCCAAGATGGTAAAACTGTTTGTTGTTCATGTTACCTTCTGAGATAAATTAAGATTTTATTTGTTATTTGTGTCTGCAGGAAGTAACCCAATATATAATCTACTTCCAGACATACTTGGCAAGTTATCTTACCAAAATCTGGAAAGAAACTCCTTCTACAATATTATGCAATTTTTAATTGGCTCAATCAAGAAGGTACGTCTTGCTTAACTTATTGAAGTGTCAGCCATTTTCTTTTCAAAAAAAAAAATTAAAAAAATTGATGTATTAAATAATGCCAATTTACTTTTCCAGGACAAACAAATGGAAGCACTAGTTGAAAAACTTTGCAATAGATTTAGTGGGGTCACAGGTTTGCTCCTGCCCTTCTTAAAGTAGCTAAGTTTTTTTAGCCTTCGTGATAAAAAGTAGGTTTGATTATTGTTCTTTTTCTTGTTGTAACAGATGTTAAACAATGGGAGTATATTTCTTACTGCCTCTCCCAGCTGACATTTACTGAGAAGGGAATGAAAAAGCTCATCGATCTATTTAAGACTTATGAACACGCCTTATCTGAGGACTCTGTGATTGACCATTTCAGAAACATAATTATCAAGGTGCTGAACTATTATTGCTCAATTACTTAACTCCTGAATTTTTATTTTTTTCTTTTGCAGTTGAATGGTCTGCTCTATACTTTTTATGAATTGTGACAGGGTAAAAAGTTTGCGAAACCAGAACTCAAAGTGTGCATCGACGAGTTTGAGGAGAAGCTTAATAAGTTCCATCTAGAGAAGAAGGATCAAGAGGTAACAGCACGAAATGCTCGATTACATCAACAGAGGGTTGATTGCTCGAAAGGTATCGTGGAAGCCAAGGATGTTGGAGAAGAAAGTGGAGAATCTGATATCACTGAGGGTAATCTGCTTCATCTGTTATACTGAATTTCTTGTTGTTGATATTTTTCATGTTAAGACCACAGTAGACTAAAAATGCTTTTATCTGAACATTACAGACAACAGCACAGATGGTGAAGAAGTTGATGAGAAGAAGTTGATGAAAAGCAGAATCCTCGGTCAGAGTCTCGGAATAACACACCGATATCCAAATCAGCTGATGACTTAGAGCAGCATTCCATTGCTTCCAGTGAGATAACGGACTCATATCCAGACGACATTGAAGTTCAGTCAACACAAGTGAAAACAAAAGGTATTTGAAGCTTCTCCAACTTTTTAACAATTGTAACTATTTATTGTTTATGTTTTTTTGCTGCATACTGATTGATGTGTGACAATTCGCAGGGGATGGAAAATCTTGTGGCAAGAATACTCCTGCAGATTGTTAGGAGTAACTTGAGGTCCAAGCAAAGGTAATACTTAGTAGGCCTCCATTTTCTTGTTTAATGAGGCTCTAGGGAGCTTTGTTGCGTGATTTGAAGGGGGCAGGGGGAGGTAATAGTTGGAGTAAGTTATTTGTGCAAGTAGCCATCGCTGAAATACGAGGATCATAGTTCCCTCAACTATGTTACCTGTACAACCAACTCAAAAACGAATATGATGGACTTGCTTGTGTATTGTTATTAGCGTGATCGACTGCTTCTTTTTTTTTTTTTTTTCATAATGACATAATTATGAGTGTTGTGCCGATGGTTAGTTTTCCCTGGCAAGTGATATTTGTATCGAATAGAAATTAAATCTAGTGGAGTACTTTATAATGTTTCCACCCTTGTAGTTGTACCGTTGTACGCTAGAAATTCATTACATTGAAAAGCCTAAAATAACCCTTCTAAAATACTTCCTCTGTTCGATTCGGATTATTTCTGCTTAGGCTAACTTACAATAATTTCCCTGAGTTTGTAAGGAAAATTTGGCCTACGCCACAAGAAAATGGGTGGTGATTAGTAACTGAAGAGGTTGAAAACATTAGGATATGGCCAAACTCAAGGGTGAAACTGTAATTAACCCGAAAAATTCATACAAAAGTACAATTAAATTGGTGCGTCTAAATTCACTACCTATTTGTCTAAATATTATGCTTTTAACACCAACACATGAGGAACTTCAAAAAACACCAACACATGAGTTTAGGCATATAGACATTATTAGTTTATAACGAATCAAAATCACTACTTTTTAGAAACATTAAAGCTAACAATTTTTAACAAAAAAAAAAATTCTAACAAATTTGCAATCGTATTTGGAGTCCTATCTCAAAACTCAAGGAATAGAATTCAACCCAAACAACAAACTAACAAATCGGGAGGGAAGTCCAAGTCTTCATTTTGTTGAAGAGAGAAAAAGTTTAAAATCCAAGAAAATCAATTTTAGTTGGGTGTGAGGGCGGGTGAAAGTCTGAAAGAGAGAAGGTGACGATAGGGAAACAAATCTGCAAATAATTTTAATTAAATAATAAATTGAACAAATTCTAATACTGTAATCAATTTCCACATTAGCTCACGGATCCAAAAGTTTATAGTACTATTTATGAATCATAATATGATCGGCTGATATGAAGGAAACATAAAGTTCTCCCACACAAAAATTTATCCTTCTTAGACTAAAAAAAAAGGGTAAATGAGTAAACTAATATTAATTGTAGTGTATTTAGACTCAAGAGATAATGGATTTAGACCCACCCACAACCTAATAAAAGCTTACGCTTACTCGAACCAAAGAACTGCAAACACTAAAAACTGTTTTCGGCCTCAAACACAAGGTCCACCCTACTCACTCGAGCATATGCTTTAACGCTGTTTTAGCAGAAGACAATCAATTTGTCCACTGGGTTTATATTTCGTCATCCTCAAAGGGGTCTCTTTCGGGATAGTCACCAACCTAAAAGGAGAATTCACTTGTGACTAAACGGAAAATGATAGCAAAAACATGCCATAAAACTTCCAAAGGAGACATGAAACAAGTAAAAGTGCAAACAAACAAACCTTCACTTTGTCTGGCCTCATAATCGCCCCATGCATAGAAGGACATTCAAAGTATCGTGTTCCTTTCACCCTACCAACATGAAGAAAGAAAATTCATAAGAGAGAAAAGTGAAGAGAATGGAAAGAAGATAGTGGACTTTTACGTACATGCCATCATGTTTTCCTAGTGGTTCATCATACTGAACTCCAACCCAGAAACCAGGTCCAAGAGATTCTGCTTGACCCACAAATTTTACAACTCCTCTTTTCCCTCCTGGTTCAACTTCACACCTATCTCCTACCTTCATTATTCATCACATTAGATAAGATACATAAGAAATCAAAAACAGAAAACCAAGAAATTATAAATTCTAAGAGTGAGCAAGAAGTAAAAATTCATCATTAACAAGAGAGTTGTCAACTCATGATCAAACAACCAATCCATTGTAGAGAACTTTTAAATAAAGAGACATTCATAAAACCAAGAACACAGTGGTCGAACCTTTATATTTGCACAAAGATCTTCCATGAAGTGTTCTGATTTCTGTCAAAAGAGGAAACATGTGGAATATTAACACCACACACTTAAATATATTCAAACCAAACAAGAGTCCTATAATGTAATATACAGTGAAGTATAATAACGGAATAAGCCAGACTTACTTTATTCTCAGAAGCTTGTGGATTGCTGAGGTGAAATTTTTTCCTTAAATTTTCTGAAAGTGCCTGAATGAAAAATGAATTCAGAAAATGCCAATTGCAAATTTTAAAAGAAGCTGAATGCCAGGCAAATATTGAGTTGAGCAGATGTGAAAAAGCAATCAGAAGTACAAAACTCGAGAAGATATCCCTAATTCCCTATTTTCCCGCCATATGTATCTAGGCTTGTCAAGAAAAAGAGTATACACAGGAGACCTTAATCATGAGCCAGGAAACATGCAATATACGAGGCAGAGGAACACATTTCAGGGATAATGAGAAAGAGCCTTTCCATTAGACATATCCACCCCAATTAAAGATTCAACAAAAACTCTTATATCCTACTTAGCAATTAAATCATTTTTAACAGTCATGAAGTAGGTAGCACAGATGATGGCACTGAAATTTGTTGAAGGAACAATTCCAGGGTAGCACCAGATAACTTTACTACTTTAGATAAATGCATGCAGTGAAATATGTTTTCTTGATGAGAAAACATTATCTATTCTAGCCGATTTAAAATTGCATCTAAAAGGCAGGAATATATCATTAAAAAAAAGGCAGGAACAAAAGGTAAATCAATCAAATTTTGAACAGAAACGTACAACTAAACTTTGAGGAGGTTGAACTTAATAGAGTGGAACAATAGAAAAGATTGAAGCAATGACAATAATGACATAACCACATCCAACCCACACAAAATTTAGAAGCCACAGCTGATCGTGGACATCATGGAAAGATTCGGAGATAATCGAGGTATTAACAGCATAAGCTTCATTTATTTCCATTGAGTTTACAAAAGAAAAAGTACCATCACGTTTTGCATAGTCTTCATCAGATATCGAGTATTTTTCCACTAGTGAAGTGTCTTCCAGCCAGCCTCCAGAGGTGACTGACGAAGGGTCAAGATCTATTACATGTAGTCGGAATCTACAAAGAAACAAAAGGAAAACTGCTATGTCAGTACCAAATAAATCATACCAGGAAGACTAGCTGAATATGAACTATATGTGCTCTACAATAAAATTACACAAGCTTTATTTAGAATAGCTGAAAAGGTCTACCGAACACAAAAAGGACTAACCCATCGAGTGGAGAATAAAAACCGATCGGCCTAGAATCATCGGCCAAGTCAGCAATTTTGGAGTTAGTATCATCAAAAAGTTCTAATCGCATCGAATTAACAGAAGTACCACATTTTCTCCTAGTTTATCTTTCACAGACTCCACCGTTGTCTGAGATAAGTAGAGAGTAACATTTATTGACAAAATTAACATATAAAACCATAAGCAAGCTCATGAGAATTTCATTAATCACTCAATCAATCATAGTTTATGTAATCATATGAGTGCAAATGCAATGCAGCTGAAATGAATAAGGCTACCTGGAGAGATAACCGAACATCGGCAGAGAAGCTCTTAAGGTTAGAATGAGAGACGCGTAGAAGTACGGATTGATCTGCATCTACTTGCTGTAAGCGAGAAGCCATTGTTAGGGTAGCTTCAAACTCAGATTCTCTGCTCTTCTTCAAAATCGATCCTTTTTAACTAAGGTTTCACTCACAGTCAAAAGTTCTATTTAACCCTTAAACGTTTATGCAAATGCTGAAATCGTCCCTCAATAATCAATTATCTGGATAGTGAGTAGTGACGTGGCTGCTGACACCCGAACAAACTCCACTGAAACTGGTCCACCATTTCCAAATGCACTTGGTTGTGAAACTGGGGTTTGTACATGGCTTCTCTCTTGCAAAACCCTCGAAACCTTGTTTGAATCACTCCAAACCAAAACTTTTATCTTGTTTGTCTCATTTCAATAATGGCGTGTTCCTCTTTGTCTATTAAACCATCATTCAGCTCCGTTGATATCCATCGCAGCGATCAAGTAAGTCGTCTCTCGACGACCCTTTTCACTTAGTATAACTATTTCAATCGCACATGGTTGTAAAAGTAAAATTCATACATTGATTGCAAGTAAATAAGCTGAGATTGAGTTTGAAATCTGGGTTCGTTATAAAAGCGTTAGCTTGATTTTAGCGTTTGTGTGTTGGCTGTAATGTACAGAGGTTCTGCAAATTTGCGACCTTGTTTTGGGATAAAGACGGAATTGAACATAACTGGAAAGAAGTTGTTGTTTTCGAAGAAATTTGGATTGAGGTGTTCCATGGATAAAGAGACGAATGTGAGTGCTTCAGCTGTTGTTAATGAAATCGCAGAGTGCTTACACGGTTTGTGATATTGTTTTTTTTTTTTTTCTTTCTATAAAATCTATGGTGATTTATGTTTCTGAGGTGAATGACTATTGACCTATTCAATACTTCTACATTGCCTCCTTTTGTCTCAGAGTCAGAAATGGAAATTAAGGAACCAAGTATTGCGACGCAGTTGCTGAATGTCGGGAATAATTTTGATCCATATGGTTCCATGAGTATACCACTTTACCAGACAGCCACATTTAAGCAGGTAATGATATTGCACTGTTTTTATGTTATGTTTTGTTAGTTTGTTGGTTTTTTATGGTTGTCGTTAAAGAAGAATAATGGGGCAGCTTGGGTGCAAGTTATGGTTTCTATAAATCAAAATGTTCTGGAACAATAAGTAGGATATATCCAGGAAACCGTGTGTCATGGATAAATCCAGAGATTATACTGTTTATCCATTTTTCTGAAGTTTGCGTTTTTGTTACTTTTGTAGCCCTCGGCTACCGAAAATGGTCCTTATGATTATACCAGAAGCGGAAATCCAACTAGGGATGCATTGCAGAGGTTTGAATTTACTCGCATATATGTACACTTTAAAAGTGTTCTATGTTTAAGTACACGGTTGACCTTTTCTTTAACCTTCTTGTATATTTTTCTTCTAAGGTTCATACTTTTTTTGTTGTTTCTTAGCCTCCTGGCAAAGCTTGATAAGGCGGATGGAGCATATTGCTTCACTAAGTGGCATGGCCGCTTTGGCAGCTGTCACGCGTCTTGTCGGAGCTGGTAGTTCCTCTTCCTGTCAGTTATTAATTGTCTTAGAATTGGAAACCTTGTATGATTCTGAACTCAGAGTGTCGGCAATTTCAATTGGAAACACTAAAATGGTTTTCAATTTTACCCTACATCTAAGAATCAGAGCACTGATGCAGGTCAAGAAATTGTTGCTGGAGATGACATCTATGGTGGCTCAGATCGCTTATTATCACAAGTAGCTCCAAAAGCAGGCATAGTTGTGAAGTGAGTATGTCACTTTCCATTACTTAACAGTCTTATATTATTCAAACTTTATCTGCAATTTGACAAGCCTACACTTGATTTCGTGCAGGCGAGTGAACACTTGTAATCTAAGTGAAGTTGCAGCTACTATTGGGCCCAAGACTAAACTGGTGTGGTTGGAGAGTCCTACCAATCCCCAGACTACAAATTTGTGGATATTCGTGTAAGACACTCGATCACAATCTCTCTCTCTCTCTAAAAGTTTAATGAGTTCTCTGTGTTTTGTTGATGATATGCCATTAGTGGAAAGTTAATCTATTTCCAAACCTGTAGAAAATTGTGGAAGTAGCTCATGCAAGTGGTGCTCTGGTTTTGGTAGATAACAGTATCATGTCCCCTGTATTGTCACGACCACTGGAACTTGGAGCAGGTACTAACGATGTGCTGTGGTAAATTTCCTGTTGATTAGCCCCTAACTGAGTGATATCCTGATTTTTTTTTATTTTTGACTTTTTTCCAGACATTGTGATGCACTCAGCCACAAAATTTATTGCTGGACACAGTGACATT
>JANIEQ010000899.1:0-10989 GCA_024708375.1 Oxalis stricta | reverse complement strand
ATCATACATGTGATGAAGCTCAAAATTGATATCAGCACAATTAGCTTTCATGTTATTATTATTATTATTATTTTGCTCTGCAACTTTCGAAACAGTCACGAATTGCAGATAAGTCTAGCCAACATCAACATGAACAATACAAAGCCTTACGTTATTACTTACATATAACAACATATATTTTGCTATATAGTTGTAAGAATAATAATTTAAGCTCCATTTCGCTTAAAGGTTAATTAAGGAGAATGTAGAAGAGAGGAAGAAAAGAAACGATTACCCAATATAAAAGATGAATCGGTTAGGTTTGGTTTAACCATTTGATTTGATTCGAGTTGGTTCAATCATCGGTTCAATAAAACGATAATCAAGTCTTCTGAAGCATTTTTTACCCGCTACGTACACTACAATTACGACGATTGTGTTTCTATTTATCTACCATTTTTAACGTCTGCTAAGATAAAAAAGTCAAATAATATAATATTAACTAAACGCAAGACGAAAAATATAATGAGTATTTTAAAAAACGAAAATTCAGAAATATTTTAAAATAATAGTTACTTTTACAACATTTAAGTTATCAAATCTACGTAAACAAGATATTTAGATTAGAATAATCAGATATTCTGTTGCGTCAACATCAATGAGAGCTAACTAAAATTCAAATTAAGCACTGTTTAAAGCATAGACCAGATCCATCCTGCATTATCTTTGGATAGATTAAGGCTTCTATTAAGCTACATCTGTCGTGATTAATTCCTTGAATATCAGTTAGTCGTACTACTTTGACCTTAAACAACAAATTTTGCTTTATTTTATCTATCGATGATGTACGAATCAAACAATCTCGAAAGACATGGTGAGAATAAGATAAGCTCAATTGATGCGACATCAATGGACAATGACGGCGTTGATGGGTTGGCTATAAAACAAACAACAAGCACATCAACTTCTTTACACAGTCAAATGGATTCAGACGACAACGGAGAAGCAACTATGGATTCCCGGCAACTTGTCCTCGCAAAGTCACCGCCGTTGCCGCCGGCGAAGCTCACACCCTCGCTCTCACAGGTAACCGACAAATACCCACCACCCATTTTAGATTTTTACCAAAAAGGAAGCATCTTTGGAGTTTGGGTCACTCTGATTTTTGTCAAATTTGGTTAACGTCTACTTGTTTGTGGTTAAGAAATGTAATTGAAGTGAATATACATTGGCAGCGGGGATGGTCGGGTGGTATTCATGGGGAAGAGGGATGTTTGGTCGGCTAGGGAATGGTTCAGAGACTGATGAGCTCTTTCCGGTTCGACTGAAATGTTCTGGATTCTTCTGTGAAATCCAGAAGAGAAGAAGAGCCTTAAATTTGTGCTCGGTAGCTGCTGGTGCTTGTCACAGTCTTGCTCTTTGGAGGGTCAGTTCGATTAATTAATCAATAACCGAGTTACCGCTTGGTGATGAAATTGTATTTGTGTGTGTGGAATTCACTGTTTGATTCAATGTGTTGTTGATTATCACCTTAACACTGACATCTATGTCTATAGATGTGCTTTTGATAGCGGAGAGTATCCCTCGATCTGATTTTGTGTGATGATTCTGTATTTTTTGCAGATGATGGATCGGGTGTGGTCATGGGGTTATAACATCTGTATCCTTCAAACTGTGGGACACTTTTTTAGTCAAATATTTTCGAAATTGTCATGATAATTCTCGTGTCTTTGCCATTTTTTTCTGTATTCTTGTGTAATTCCCTTGGACAGTTACATGGATGGCCAACTTGGTATCAGTGGAGACAATTCAGCTGTCCCTTCCATGATTGAGCCATTTCTGGAGTTAGCCACTAATTCATCAGAAGATACATCAGAAACTAAGTCCAAAGCACCATTTGAGGTATAAACTCAGTTTAATAGAACTAGAAGTTGTTCAAAATGATTTTGAGAAAGTCTTATATTAGTTTTCATTGTCGAATGCAGGTTTGTTCAGTCAAAGCTGGGGGAATGATGTCAATGGCAGTAGACAATCTCGGGCACTTTGGATGTGGGGCAATTGCCCTCTTCCTAGTAGCAATAATACCAAGGAGGTTTCTCTCTCGTAAGTACTTTCACTCCGGCTCCCGTCTGGGATTTTCATGGTCACGTTGTCGTCAAGGTGGCTTGCGGAAATGAACACGTGATAGCCCTAGTAAGTGCCGGAGAAACATATGAAGGCGATGATCTAGTATGCTACTCGTGGGGCAATAACAACCACGGTCAACTAGGTCTCGGTGATACTGAAAGCAGGTTGCATCCGGAGATTGTCGAAACCTTCAATGAGAACTCCACTTGGGCCGTTTATGATGTAGCATGCGGTGCCTCCCACACGGTCTTTGTTTACCAAAAGGAAAAGACCGAGCAACACACTTGAAAGTACATGCTGGATGTGCTCGGACTTGGAGAAAATGGGGCAGCTCGGACATGGAACTCACCCGAGATATGTCGTCCCCTGAACCCGTAAAGGAATTGCCTCAGCCTTTATATCTGGTTTCCATCGACTGCGGCTTGTTTCACACGAGTGTTGTTTCATCGGCTGGTAATGTGTGGTCATGGGGAATGTGAGAAGGGTCTCGGCCTTGCCCGGAAGCAAGTTATGCCGGAACTGATTCTTGGGGATGTTCTTATTCCTCGAATCGATTTGTCATAGTGGGGGATATGTTGCTACATTCGACGATCCGGTTCAAATCGCTTGTGGAGCTGCTCATACGGTTGTAGTTTCTAGTGATGGTTATAAGCTTTGGTCGTGGGGACGGGGAAGGAGTGGGGTTCTCCGAAGTGGTAAAGCTATCGACTTTTTCGTTCCGACTATTGTTTTATGGCCTCCGCTGAACGAGGATTTCCGGCAAGAGGAGTTGAATAATACCATCAATGATGAGAAAGATAAGAATCCTTCGCAAGATGCAAGTGAAACAGAAAAGCAACTGAAACTCCTACAATCGAAGCTTTCTTATATGGAACAATACACTAGTATACTTCATGGTTCGATATTTGGTGAGCCTTTCGAAGAGCGGAACATTCCAGAATCCTTGCGAAATTCGGGTAGTTTCGACATTGCGAGGGAATGGGAGAACATGCTGGAGTCGGCAGATCGCAGCAAGCTTTTACGCTTTGGAAATGTTCTACCGAAACATGCTTGCTGGTGTCAAGGATAAGATATTGAAGAAAAGGATCAAAGAACTTATCAAGGAGTGTTTACCTTCTTCAAAGTAAGAGTGATATTGTGAAAACGATAGAAAGTTAAAAGCAATGATTGTTTTGTGCATTAAAGATTATATATCCATACTAGTTTAGATTATTCATCAACCCTTGTGATTGATTAATGGGCGACTTTCATAAATCCTTGCGAGGTTTGTCAAAATTCAGGGTTTGTCTCCTCATGTTGTAAAAATAATCCAAATCTTCTCGAAATTTTAGCCAACTTAGTTCGTATTTTTTCCGTTAATGATCGTTACTTTGCCACTTGAAAGGAATCGGATGTCAACATTAATCATATTTTACCTCAACTGACATGTCAAAAAGTAGAGATGATTACCAACTAATTGTGATGCGGAAGGAATTGCAACTGTGGCTGCGGCGGCTGGAGAGCTGCCTAGCTCTGAGTCGCTTAATGCAGAGGCTTTAGCTGCTAGTGCTAGGCATGCACTACAGCTACCACTGCAATTTCGTATGGCCAAAATCATCTTGGAAGCTCTTATCAAGGAACTTCAAGAAGGTTGCTCTAGCTTTGCAAGTTGTGGTTTACTTATCCAGGAAACTAAAACTTGGGCGTACGTAATTGCACCCGTATATGATGGTATTGGTATGTATTCTTCTATTATACGAAACCAGAGTAATACATTCAAATAAAAAGCATACGTAATTGTACCCGTATATGATGGTATGCATTCTTTTATTATACACAAACCAGAGTATCACAATGCATATTTTTTTTTTAAAAAATATAAACCGTAAAGAATTATATTTTGCAATCATATATTATGATACATTGTGACACTAGTAATAAGTATCGACCCAGTGATGGTATGCTACAATGGCTACATCTGAGGAAGACAACTCCCCACTACAAAGAATAGATCATGAACAGAATGGAAACAACGAACCTCGGAAGGTAAAACAGAGACGCTCACTTGAAAAAATTGAATTCATGGGATCTCAATCCTGGCTGATAAATTATAATCCATACCGACTTGCCTTCTCCAACAAGCAAAGCACAGAATCTTTCCAGCACCTTTGGAATTCAAATCAGACAGTTCAATTACCAGTCACCTTCTTCTTTACAGTTTTTTCGGCAGATTGTATGTTTTCTTAAGAAACTTTGAAGCAGCTTCGTCATTCCGGTAACAAAGGACACGTAAGAGTGTGTTCGGTTCAGTGGGATTCCACTTGCCGGAAGTCGGAGGTAAGGGAAGTCTGGATTTGGCAGAAGACCCATATGCCTCTAACGTCAAACGTCTGAACCGTTCAATGAGGCTCTCTGTATCAGTTTGTAAAAGGGGCAGTATACATCTTACAGTAGCAGAATACTTTTCTATCAAATCTGAAGGCAAACCGTCCCCATTGGCAAAGAACAAATCTTTAAGTGCCTTGAAATCCTCTTCTACTATTTGGGAGTCTTGGAGAGAGAAAGCTCGGGAAGGACCTCCAGCAAGTAAAACCAGTAAGAAACCGTCTAATGAAGCTCTCATAATATCTGTTATAATCCTAGTACGAACTCTTTCATGAAGATTATCTGATATTATCAGCAAATTCCGCTCAATCTCCTGAAGAACGGGTTCAATCCTAGAACTTGAAGGTAACCCCATATATAAACCATCCAACAAAACGTTATTTAGATCGTGGAAAATGATTTTATATGCAACTGCTTCGGAGAGTTGCTGAACGGCTTCCACACAAGCTGCTGGTGTGAGTTCGAATTTCTTTACCAGTCCATTTGAGAAGTCTTCCACTTGAGCAGATTCGGAATTCCTTAAATGGGTTATTATTCTCTTCTCCAACACCTCACAATCGGACTTAATTTTGTGCAAAGTATTTATACGAACACAAAGCTGTGGTACCCCCAACGAGGTATTTCCATTCATTGTTGCTACCTGAGGATTCTTCTTTTGAGAATTCACTGGCTTCTCTTTCTTTTTAAAAACACCTTGGAATTTTGACTGTGTGTCACATCTCGTCAATGCTGGCATGGGAGGAACATATGTATTCCGTGAACCTAAAGTTTGAAAGGCAGTAAGCATTAGATATCTTGAAAACTGATGCCAAATATGGATGATATGTGAATGGCGGACATGTTATCAAAATTTAGAAATTTATCGTATTTGTCCCTCCCCCAAAATAAATTGATACTAAATGAAACACAAGACAAACTTCCAACTGTCGCCAATGTGTGCTAACTTATAACTGCTTACCGCATCCAGATTTTGTCTTTGTTGCGTAATACTGGAGGCATTTGTCGAGGCCAGTCATCAAGTCAGGAAGTAATGCTGGATGCATGGGTATTGGGAGCTGAAAATATGCATCCAAGGTTTCATCCGACGATACGCAAAACCTCGACAGCAGATGAAGCACATGCATCTTCATTTCCTTGCGGATTCCAGGCCTACGTTATTCCACGGAAAGACAATCTGGCAAGTTAGTACAAACATAAAAGGTATCCAAGTAGTTTGACTAGAAGTTCATCAACAGAAGAGATAATCTAAATGAGACAGAAGATGAACACTAAAAGCACACCTCTTGTTGCAGATTTCGGTCAACCCAATCCTTTACTCTGTCAATTCTTGCTTTGATCCATGCTTTCACCAGATTTGCAATTGCAGCTTCCGCCTCAAAAGGAAGCATCTCGTGGATAATTCCTTTCCCACCATCATCACTGTCAACTGAATCTTCAACAGCAATTTGCACCAGATCTTTCTCCAGTTTATCAGCAGCTCTGAGCACTTGCACGGCATCAGGGGTTAATTCCGTTATCCCTGATATGAATTGTTTAAGCTCGTTTCCATAGCAAGTATGAAGGGTGGCCACAGCTACACCGGCAGCAAGAGGATGCCATCTCTTAAGTATTGGGCTGTACACCTTCTTCTCCTTACCTGCTAAATCATCGACATCTTTGGCCAAGATTGCAAGAAGAGGAAGAGGATTGGGCTTGTTTCTTGATGCTCGATAACTGGAGTCTGCTTTCTCCATTCTCTGTACAATGAGACAATAAATCGTCAAGAATTTCAACATTGAGCACCTGTAGTATGGTCCAACGAAAATTGAATAAATTTGTGGAAATGGCTTTGCTTCCATTCGACAGAAGCCAAAGAGCCACTGAAAAGTATAGATCCTAAGTACATCACAATTTTTAGTTTTCTGAAACTTGCCTGGGCAAAAGCTGTTCGAATCGAAGACCGTATATATGTATCAATTCTGCTGCGAGCCACATCAACATCACCTTTCCTTCTCCGACGATATTCGTTAGATATATCCTCAACCAAAATTCTGGCTGCTGACACTCCCAAGGAGACGATACCTTCCATGGTATTGATATTCACACCATCGAAAGTATCATGATAGGCAAGGAGCCTTTTCTCTGCCCAACCCAATATAGCACTCAGCGTAGAACTCAAAACCTTGGAGTACTCTTGATCCTTAGTAGCTTTGGCGTCTTTTGCAACTTCTGCCAGCTCGGTATTGGCAGCATAGAGTACGTCCAACTCAACTTGACCAGTCGCAACAAAACGGTAAAATAGAACCCATGTGAAGCAAAGATTGTGGAAGATTTGGTTTATCCCAAGAACAGTCCAAGTCTTCTTTATAAGTTCCATGACATCATCTACTTCCTCAATGATAGAAGATTCGTCATTCGGGTCAAAGCAAGCTTCTAGGAGCATTTCGTACAGACGAAGATTGAATGGAATACCGTCAGCCCAATGGCACGATGACTCGGTGTAAGAGACGCCAGATCGGGAAGCTAAGGACATAACAGCACTACGCATAACTTGCATTGACTCGTTGTTTCTTCCAGTTTCCAATCCTCTATCTAAGGCTCCGTGAATAATCTGTCGGAGCCTCTGTGCAGTAGCATTTGACTTGTCGATGGGCACGAGAGGATGCAAGAGAAGCCCAGCCTCGAGGACTCGTAGAGTTCTCTTTTGCCATATTTCATATTCTTGTTGATCAGTGAAATCAGAAACCTTTAGCTGTTGTAGTAGTTCTAGAGGAAGAACAGACGGACTCAATTCGTCTTCCAACCTACAATTACAACATATATATTGTTCATAAGCTACTAATCCTTCGACTAATAAGAAAAAAATAATCCAACTAACAAAGAACACTAGTATTCGGAGCTGAACTAATGAATCAACAGACTAAGACACATAGTCAAGCAAGTCATGACAGAACCAGACATTAACAAAGACCAGAAAAGATAAAAGGGAATCAAACAAAGAACAAATCCAAAGGTCAAAACTACATGCAAAAGAATATTACTGCAAATCTCACCAACCAAAAGGGGATCAACGAAAAAAAAAATCAAAATCACCAAAGAAAAAACCCAAAATTCAGCTCAATTACACAACTTTTCATCCCTATCCAATAGGAAAAAACCCAGATCAGCTAAAATCAACATAAGAGATCCAAAAACGAGCTCTATTCAGGAAAGTATGAAGCAAGCATTCGAATTCAATCACTAAATTGAGATCTAAAAAGCCAAAAACAACTCAGATCAACGAAAACCAAATTGAAATTAAGCTTCTGTCACCTGACCAGCAGCGACCCTCAAAAGAGCTCTCCTGATTCTGGAATCGACGTTATCAGAGACCTTCATTTGATTCCTCATCAGCTCACCGACAGTCAATGGCTTTCTACTCTTACCCTGACCCGACCCAGGACTACCATTGCTACTACTGTCCTTGGAACCCGACCCGGGTGACCTGAGTCCAAGCGCTTTCTTCATCTTACTAGCTGCGGCTGAGGTAAGAGAGCGGTTCAAATTGGGCGAAGAGTGATTCTGACTCGACGGCGAGTCATTGTTGCTACTAGTATTATTAAGAGTGTTGGTGCCGGTCGTGGTTGAAGATAATGGCTTGGCGGCGGAGGTACGAGTGACAGAGACGAAGATCTCGTAGGCGGTGAGTCTGAGGTCTGAGTCAGTGAGCTGAGTGGCGGCTAGTTGGCCGAGTGGGGAAGGAAGATCGACGGGAGGAACGAGTTTGGTTGGGGTGGTGGTGGTGGTTGGCATTACGGTGAGGGTAGGTGGTGGGTGGAATCTCTCCTTGAATGACCCAAAGAAAGGTCTCTAAAGAGCTGATTCATTGTTTTTCAATCGAATTACAAGAATTGGAAGCTCTGCTAAACAGAGGAGAGGAAGAAGAAGAGACTTCGGAAAAGAAGAAGAAGGCAATACTCACAACAGACGCAAGTGGCTGATCTGTTCTTTGCCCGATTTTTCTTTTCTTTTTTGATTTTAAATTTAATTTAATTAATGTATTTTTTTGACTCATGATTAATAATAAAATAATAATAGTTACTTCAAAAAAATAAAAAATAATAGTAATAATAATATTATTTCAAATAATAATAATAATAATTGTATCTTCTTCTTGATTTTTTTCTCAATATTCACCATTGAGGCTTTTAGGGGTTTAAATTTGGATAAAATAATTATAAATAAATTTGTAAATTTCATTGTTAAAAATATTATAAATTGAAAATAATCTTTTTTATTTTAAAAAATATTTATCTTTATTGACCGTGATAAATTCGACAAATTTCGTTGATTAAAGTAGACTTTTTTGACAATTTTTTATCGTCAACTAGTGTATATTCTTAAATTGATTAATATGATAGCCAAGATACAGTAATATTTTCTAATTTGACTATGTTCCATTTTTTACTATATATATATTTGATTATTGTTAATAATTTTTCATTTATCTTTCCTTTTGGAATTATTCCATTGATAATATTTTTTAATCAAATTAAACTATAAAAAAGACAACTTTTTCAGATTTTGTTGTAATACTAAAAATTATGTCCATAAAAAATTGAGTCATCAAATTTCGAAATAAAAGCCATCTGAATAATCATTTTCATGAGCATATTAGTGTCTTCTTTTTATACGCACTCTGTATTTCGATGTTACTTTATAGTGCATACCTTTTTCTTTTTATGCAAAATTATACACACTTTTTTTTTAAGTAATTTTTATACACACATTTTTAACATAAAAAATTCTCACACGTTAATGCGTATGTAACGTATGTCTGTTTTTGACACATAGGGAAAAGAAATATTCTCACCGAGTAGATGTAGCCGATTGGTATTTGGTATTCCATCTTAAAATTCAACTTATCAGGAAGTTTTTGACTTCAATTGCTAACACATAAAAGTTATAATTACTCTAAAATCCATATCTTCCTAACTGAATGTATCTTTTCACTCATAATTACTCATTTCATCTATAAATAAATGAAATTTTATCCTTTTACATTCATTAAAATTAAATATATATAAATATTTATAATATTTAGATATATCTACATTTCAAATAATGTGAAAAGTTAAAACGACATCACACACAAAAATTATAATATAATACTCCATTCATTTAACAATTTTTATATGGATTTTTCGAAACGTCTCATTGTCAGTTTAACAAATTCCCTAATACAATTTAATAAATTCGTTTTTCAAAAATCAAATCTATGATTTTTTAGAAAATAAACGCCATAATTATTGATAAGCGTTTGATTATTTAATAATTTTGTATTTGTTTTAAATACTGAAATACTACAATCATGTGATATTAGAGAAATTGACAGTTGGTTTTAGAAGAGAGAGCCCAATCAACAGCTGACTCGTAATTCCTCGAAAGTGAGCAAAGTGGTGCCAACAAAACAAGACAAATTTTCACATGCTTCTTTGATGTTTGATCCTCACTCCAGGCTCCAGCCAAAATGGCAAATACATTATATTATTACTTTATTTATGATGATGATAATAATAGCTAGCTAGAAATAAATATTGATGGAAGCGTCCTCCCTTTCCTAACCAACATGGAATTATTATATGAATGAATATATTCATGCTTATCTTTTTTAGAATTAAAAAAATAATCAAGTGTATCAGTATCACTTTGTACTTTGTGGTATGCAAATGAATAACAAATATGCCAAGAGAGAAAAAAAAGATTTGTGATGAAGAGGTTTGGTTTATATTACCTTAAGAAAAAGTTTTGGTTTATATGCTTGGCTCAGGATCATCTAGATTAACTTCTCATTGTATTTTGACTTTGTTTTTGTCTTTTATCTTATTAACAGAAAATACCTTTTTATTAATCAATTTCCAGCATGAGTTTGGAAGTTATCGTGTATTATTGAGGTAATTACGTATTCGTATAATTACGTGGTCATGTAATTACATATAAATTAATTTTTTTTATAATATTTGATTAGTAATGTGTAATTATGTTATAATTATAAATATTATGTTTAGTTGTACAATTGGTATTTATAATATTAGAATTATAAATAATAAATAATATAATGAGGAAAAAATTTAAATTATGTAATTACACAGTGTTTTTGTACCAATTCTTATGGGGAGGTCGGAATTGAAACCATATAATTACACCTCCAAATTACACGCAACTACATAGTTTCAAGTAATTACACTATGCCTTCAAACGCGTCAAATACGTAATCGTCGTGTAATTACGAGCATTCACACTATTTTTCAATTACGGTACACTGTCTAAATACACCATAATATAAAATACTCCCACAATACCCAAAATGTTTTTATATTTTTTAATTCATTTAATGAAGATTATTATATTTATGTTAACAAATTTTAAAAAATATTGTATATTATGTATTTTTAATATGAAAGAAGTATTATCACTGTTTTGAATAAGAGTCGTTTTACGAAAGGATGGGCGGATATTAGCGCGCGCGCGCGCGTCAGGAGTTCAAGATCAAGATCAAGA